>JASVEL010010454.1:0-135444 GCA_032618575.1 Nicotiana noctiflora | reverse complement strand
CACCAAGCCTCAAACAATGGTGAATTAGAATTAGGTTTGCTAATTGTTCTATTTATTATTCCTAGCTTATTTTTACATGATAAGCCAATCAACATTCCCCGACGCCAACTACCATAACCCATTCCATTGAACCTATCAGCAACAATAACGGTTCTGTCACGACCCTAGTTCACCAATCGTGAACATGTCGTGATGGCACCCAGTCCCCACGACTAGGTAAGCCTAACACGTTGCGGAATATACAAGTTTATGAACTTTAAACAAGAAATAGCGGAAAAACAATATAAATAGGAATGTAATCCGTGCCGCTTGGCACATACACTCGTCAACACACTGTATAAAACACCACCAAGACCCGGAATCCCACGGGCAACACAGACTAAAAGAGAGAATACAACTGTGGCTCTATGTGTGAAGAGTATCTAACAAAGACATGAGAGAAAACATCTACTAATACTATCAGAATAGAAGGAAGGCCTCCGGATCCGCGGACGTAGCAGATCATACCTCGAGGTCTCCCAAAATGCTGCTGAATCACCTAATATGAGCCTGTCCCGATGTACCTGGATCTGCACAACAAAAGTGTGCAGAAGAGTAGCATGAGTACACCACGGCGGTACTCAGTAAGTGCCAAGCCTAACCTCGATGGAGTAGTGACGAGGAAGGTCATGGCCCTACTGAGAAACAATAATATAGTGATGATAACAATAATAAACAGTTTAAATGATAATAACTCCCGCAATAACAACAATAAAATGATTACTGCAACCGTCTACAATTAAGCTAACAACAAATAACCAACTTAATAAAACACGTCTAGGACATATGGGAATCGGACCCACCGTCCCATTGACAGTACCTCTCGGTCTCCGGGAATCGAACCCGCAGCCCATGTCTCAATAAATAATCAATAACTCAGGATCTCCGGGAATCGAACCCGCAGTCCCTACCAATAACTCAGGATCTCGGGAATCGAACCCGTAGTCCCTACCAACAACTCAGGATCTCGGGAATCGAACCCGTAGTCCCTACCAATAACTCAGGATCTCGGGAATCGAACCCGTAGTCCCTACCAATAACTCAGAGGATCTCGGGAATTGAACCCGTAGTCCCTACCAATAACTCAGGATCTCGGGAATCGAACCCGTAGTCCCTACCAATAACTCGGGATCTCGGGAATCGAACCCGTAGTCCTTACCAATAACTCAGGATCTCGGGAATCGAACCCGTAGTCCCTACCAATAACTCAGGATCTCGGGAATCGAACTCGTAGTCCCTACCAATAACTTAGGATCTCGGGAATCGAACCCGTAGTCCCTACCAATAACTCAGGGATCTCGGGAATCGAACCCGTAGTCCCTACCAATAACTCGGGATCTCGGGAATCGAACCCGTAGTCCCTACCAATAACTCAGGATCTCGGGAATCGAACCCGTAGTCCCTACCAATAACTCAGGATCTCCGGGAATCGAACCCGTAGTCCCTACCAATAACTCGGGATCTCGGGAATCGAACCCGTAGTCCCTACCAATAACTCAAGATCTCGGGAATCGAACCCGTAGTCCCTACCAATAACTCAGGATCTCGGGAATCGAACCCGTAGTCCCTACCAATAAATCTCAGGATCTCTGGGAATCGAACCCGTAGTCCCTACCAATAACTTAGGATCTCGGGAATCGAACCCGTAGTCCCTACCAATAACTTAGGATCTCGGGAATCGAACCCGTAGTCCCTACCAATAAATCTCAGGATCTCTGGGAATCGAACCCACAGCCCTGGGATCTCCGGGAATTGAACCCGCAGTCCACAAACACAGCAAGTAAAGGAATACACAGAGAGAAATATAATATGCTTAACTATAACTTCACCGATAAACAGCGCCAGCGATTACCAAGAAATCTCAAGTAAGACAATTAGGCAACTAGACAGTTGAATACTACCTAATCATGTTTTTCTAACTGCTACCGGGTAGGAATATCGAATTTAACAGCTAAAAACAGGAATATCACTCATCGAGCATTTTAAGTAAAGTATGTGTTCAACAACCAACGCATGTACACGCCCGTCACCTCGCGTACAAGGCATTTAAAGTATCACATAATATCCTAGGGGTGAAAGTCCCCCACACGAGGTTAGACAAGCCACTTACCTCAATTCCGGTACAAAACCGCTAAGAAATAACCCTCTTGCCGCGAATGTCGGCCTCCACAAGTGTAGTATCTGATAAAAATCAATAAAATCACATCAAAATAGGCCAATTGGGCATTACCCAATCAAAATAACTCAAAACACACCAAAACCCACAAGTTGCCAAAATCTGACTTTTGGTACGCTTATCGAAAAATCACGAAAATTATATATTCAGGTTTCTTATCTCAATACGAGTCCGTGCATATAAAATTTATTGAAATCGGATTCCGTTTGCCCATTCAAATCAAAGATTTTCTTAAATTTTAGGCCTAGGGCTAAATCCTCCATAAATTACCCCAAATTCCTCCATTTTCATGATATAATTGCATAATATTATCAATACTAATCATAAGATGAGTCCATAGATGATTACCCGATGATTTCCATTGAATCTCCCTCAAAAATTGCCCAAATCGCCTCTTAAGCCGAGACCCCAAATGTGAAATGTTTCTGAAATTTTCTAACTTCTGATACAATTAATCATCTGCGATTTTCGCTTCTGCGGACCATTTCCGCCTCTGCGGAACCGCTTCTGCGACCACGTGGTCGCTTCTGCGAACTCCAGGCCTGGCTGGCCCATTTCGCTTCTGCGAGCCTAGGGTCGCTTCCGCGAGGCCGCCTCTGCGAAATCTCTTCCGCACCTTCGGAACATTCCGCTTCCGCGCCTCGGAGTCCGCTCCTGCGGACTCGCTTAAGCGGTCAATATTCCGCTTCTGCGGAACTCCCTTCGCGACCCTGGACCGCTTCTGCGATCCTCTTTCCGCATCAGCGATGCCGCCTCTGCGGACCAGGATCCGCTTCAGCGATCACTTCCGCTCCTGCGTTCACTTGTCCGCTCCCGCGGACTCGCTCCTGCGCTTCCATTTCCGCAGGAGCGAAAACAACAGAACAGAACCCAAACCTGCAATTTTTCATGTTTTCTCCCGTTTAACCATCCGAAAACACCCCGAGGCCCCCGGGACCCCAACGAAAACCACCAACATATTCCAAAACACGATACGGACTTGTTCCAATCATAAAAACACGTCTAACAACATCAAAACCCATAATTCACATCGAATTCAAGCCTAAATTTCTTAAAACTTTCCGAATTGCACATTCGATCAAAAACCCGACCAAACGACGTCCGAATGACCTGAAAATTTGCGGACATATCCAAAATCACATAACGAAGCTACAGAAAATTGTCGGAATTCCATTCCAACCCCCGGATCAAAATCTCACCTATCGTTCGGATTCGCCAAAATTTCAAACTTCGGCATTTCAAGCCTAATTGAGCTAAGGACCTCCAAAATAATTTCCGAACGCGCTCCCAACTAAGAAATCACCCAACGGAGCTAATGGAACCATCGGATTTCCGTTCCGAGATCGTCTTAACACTATTCCGGTTGCGGATCATTTTCTACCTTTAAAGCTCTCATTTAGGGACTAAGTGTCCCAAAATACTCCAAATTTCAGGACCGACTCTCCCGGCAAACCACAATAGTATAAATGTACTTAGGGAAACAGTTAAATTGGGGATTGGGGCGTAATTTTCTAAAACGACCGGCCGGGTCGTTACATCTTCCCACCCTTAAAAGATTCGTTCGTCCTCGAACGAGCATAGAAAACATACCTGGAGTAGTGAAAAGATGAGGGTACTGGCTGCGCATATCCTGCTCAGTCTCCCAAGTCGCCTCCTCGACCGGCTGGCCCCGCCACTGAACCTTCACCGAAGCGATGTTCTTTGACCTTAGCTTTCAGACCTGCCTGTCTAGAATGGCTACTGGCTCCTCAACATAAGACAGATCCTTGTCTATCTGAACAGAAGTGAAATCCAACGCATGCGACGGGTCACCATGGTACCTCCGGAGCATGGATACATGAAATACGGGGTGAACTCTAGCTAGACTAAGAGGTAAGGCTAACTTATAGGCAAACTCCCCAATACGCCTCAAAATCTCAAAAGGGCCAATAAATCTGGGACTCAGCTGGGCACATTAGCCTGATATAATCTGAAGATATTCGCTCTTGTTCAAACAATTAAGTCTTATAGCTTAATTCCAACATCCGAAATTCTGTGTCAGGCTTGTTTTCATCAAGAGATTACTCAATATTCCCCAAACGCCGTCCTCAAACATGACTGCATAACCTTGCTGGATTATTACCTTACAACACAAAATCCACAAGACCACGATAATATTTTATGATCAAATTAGCCAAAAATTCAACGAATCAGATGCTCCCATTGCACCTCACGATCTACATAGGTCTCGTTCCAACTTTTACAATACCGACACGACGGAAGAGATGTGCCGATATCCATAACCAACTACTGAATCAACAATTCATTGGGTCTATACTCCTGACAGGATCCATTACCTTGTCCTAAACTAGAGGATGATCCTTTCCTCTATAATATACTTCATATAATCAGTTTGCACCGACCCCAAATCACATAATCTCATCTCACCCAGTACGAACTGCTCAGGCGATAAGCCACATCGGACATAATCAAAAGTCCCACAAGATGATACAATGTGCTAGTAGGCTATTAATTCGTACGTGGTACAAAAGGAAGGCGAACACTAGAGAGAACTATTCAACTCTCACACTATCATGGACCTCCTCAGAAAAATAGGAAACAGAACACATACAAGCAATTATAGATATTGAAATAAACATCACACTGTTGCGGCGTGCAACCCGATCCCAAGAGTATACCCATGGCGGTGTGCCACCCGATCCCAAAAATATAACCATGGCGGTGTGCCATCCGATCCCAACAATATAGACTCACACAAGGAGTCATATGTCGAGCTGAATAGCTCGTCACATCAAAATACTGAATATCGATCATAAGCACACTAAGGTGCATGATATCAAACTCAATGAAAACATATAGCGCTATAGGCTATGAACTCAAGCACAACTGAGGTGCGATATAAGATATGAGTCTCAAGAGCCATCATGCTCATATAACATCACCGCTGAGCGGAACCTCAACACATAAGGAATTTACCAAGCCGTCGCACACTCATACGGCGCAATATATCTTTACTTGAATTAACTAACCGTGAAATAAGACCGCGACTATCCCTCCATAAAGGGCGCATTGCTGGAAGAAGCACAAATGGCCTGATGCAAGGCCCACTTTCACATCTAAATCTACCCACCGACCTTAAGTCTATCCTGGTCGTGCCAAGCTAAGTCAATAATATTTCACAGGTCTATAACCCAATAAGCAGAGTGCCCTCCAGACATAAGTTCTCAAATGGATGATATCACCAAAATCCTCATTCTTGGTTTAAATTTCTAACCAATCAAGTGACTACAAGTCATACCTATACAATTTTCTTGTGGGTCAAGCTCCCACCATCTTCCGAATAATTAAACGGGCCTTACACATTCAACCCACCGACTGCACTAACACCGAAAAGCGATTAGGAGTCCCTAACGGGATGCAAAGCCTTTCTCATAGAACACCGACCTCAAATGATACTGATGCTAATACACATCTTACTCAAAACACTAACACTCTTTCCCTGCTCATCCGAGCTCTTTATATCACATTCATTGACCAAACTGTGACCTTGGTCCTTACTTCAAATTTCATACTACTCGCTTCACCCCACATGCCGATATACGATAGACACAATTTCCATCATAGCTCTAGAACTGACGATAGGCTAATACTTCATCACATAAGACCTTCCATTTAACTCATTTTAGGAGAACTATAGCAACACACAGTGAGTTCTCATAACCGTTGAATATGCCAATCTCTAAGTAGTGGTCCAAGCCACCATAACCCTTTCCGAGATCCGCCTACTCATAACAGGGCCCTTAACAGAAGAATACTTCAGAATTACATCAATCACTACGGCCGACAAGTCTCAAATGCACCGCCACAAATCACATGCATAATTCGATCACGTTGCATGAATCGATCATTGACACCAATACGCCAACTCAACTATGGCTGATCAATCTACTTCCTTCCAGGTTATCCCCGATTGCCTTAGAAATGTTAATATCTTCCTTCAATACCTAACTTATTCCAACCGCACTTACCCCGAGTGACCTAAAATCATGAGGCCATGCTATCTCAAGAACGACGACCATTTCATGTCTCTCAAATACTACACCACAAGTCAAAACATCATATATCGTTTTGTGCCTTTCTTCATAAGTTGCTTCAAAAGCTTGAGCCTCAACTGTACTTATAGACTCAGAATTATCAGGCACCACACTTTACCTCTTAAATTCACTAGGACCGCTATTGAGAACCATCCGGTTCTAACTTGCCCCAGTACGCAACCAACTCTACTGAATTTCTTTATAACATATGAATACCCTCTCGATAAAGCACCCAACGGAATCACTTCCCACGAAGCCTGCACCTATACGAGGCATAAATCATAAATTTTTCCCTCAAGTTTGAACATGAGCCAGTAAGGCTAACCATAACATGCATTCAACAATTCATATACTTAAATTACCACTCATGGTCTTTTTCCGTAGCTGTAATACTCCATTAATACGCTAATATCTAGAATTCACACAGGTAATTAACCATGCAACCCAATCTTAAGTGGTGGGACTCTCCCACTTAGCCCAAAGCCACTATTACACGACTCTCGAACACATTAGAACCATTCTCTCGAGTCATTTACTATTATTCAGCTGCAACTGACTTGATCCAACGAATATAACCACATGTGCTCTATTAGCACCCTAACATCATAGGGTATGACCTCATCCCAATACAACCAAACATCTTCTCGCTCCATGCACCGAGCATTCTCTACCAACAACATCTTAAAACATACTATGATTCTCACATGCCCATGAAGCACCATGTAGCCTTTGTCAAATATTTCCCCGCTGATAATAAAATGCAGAGTTTATTAGGGACACAGGAACATATAAAGTCCCAACATTATACCATACGAGCCTCAACTCTTGCCCATCCGCAAGTTTTCAAGAACTTTTGAATAACACCTAAATACATCGCAGGCCAAATCTGATATGACACATGACCTATAATTAGATCATTGATAGTGAAATCCTTTCACTTGACACGAAGCCTTAAGATACATCTTGCTAATCCATGATACTAGCCTTTAACATTCGTACGTTTTCATCATAAGACAAGCCAAAGACATTCATTTGGTACATGTCCTTCTTAAGACAGTTAAACTCATTCCCCCAGTATCTCTGCTGTCTGAATCCTTCGCTAAATAGATATCTCATGTGAACCATATAGTCTTTATTACCAACTATCTTTAGATCTACATCCACCTTGTGATTTTTACCATTGTTGTGACGATTTGGTAGTTAAGTAAGTCTTCTCAAGACCGTACTTATCAATCGAATGTCGGAATCTAGTGCACACCCATGTGTACAATTGAGGATCTCTCAATTCTCTTGCATTATCGATATGGATGACACGCGGTAACAATGGTTGAGTAAATTCTTGACTCCCTTGAAATCCCTCTGCAGCATCACGAACCGTCGGCGCATACTTGATACCGAGTGCGCAATTTCAATACACGAGTGGATGCAAAAGAACATATGACATAGGCTCTAACTGAATAAATGGCGCACAATAAGGAATTCAAAGAATTGAAGAGTTCCCTAAACAGTTACATAGCCCCCCGTAGATAAATACAGACGTCTCTGTATCGATCAGCGAGAATCTAAGTAACCGGTCTGTGTCCCGTGACTCCTACGAACCTAGAGCTCTGATACCAACTTGTCACGACCCTAGTTCACCAATCGTGAACATGTCGTGATGGCACCCAGTCCCCACGACTAGGTAAGCCTAACACGTTGCGGAATATACAAGTTTATGAACTTTAAACAAAAAATAGCGGAAAAACAATATAAATAGGAATGTAATCCGTGCCCCTTGGCACATACACTCGTCAACACACTGTATAAAACACCACCAAGACCCGGAATCCCACGGGCAACACAGACTAAAAGAGAGAATACAACTGTGGCTCTATGTGTGAAGAGTATCTAACAAAGACATGAGAGAAAACGTCTACTAATACTATCAGAATAGAAGGAAGGCCTCCGGATCCGCGGACGTAGCAGATCATACCTCGAGGTCTCCCAAAATGCTGCTGAATCACCTAATATGAGCCTGTCCCGATGTACCTGGATCTGCACAACAAAAGTGTGCAGAAGAGTAGCATGAGTACACCACGGCGGTACTCAGTAAGTGCCAAGCCTAACCTCGATGGAGTAGTGACGAGGAAGGTCAGGGCCCTACTAAGAAACAATAATATAGTGATGATAACAATAATAAACAGTTTAAATGATAATAACTCTTGCAATAACAACAATAAAATGATTACTGCAACCGTCTACAATTAAGCTAACAACAAATAACCAACTTAATAAAGCACGTCTAGGACCTGTGGGAATCGGACCCACCGTCCCATTGACAGTACCTCTGGGTCTCCGGAATCGAACCCGCAGCCCATGTCTCAATAAATAATCAATAACTCGGGATCTCCGGGAATCGAACCCGCAATCCCTACCAATAACTCGGGATCTCGGGAATCGAACCCGTAGTCCCTACCAATATCTCGGGATCTCGGGAATCGAACCCGTAGTCCCTACCAATATCTCGGGATCTCGGGAATCGAACCCGTAGTCCCTACCAATAACTCGGGATCTCGGGAATCGAACCCGCGGTCCCTACCAATAACTCGGGATCTCGGGAATCGAACCCGTAGTCCCTACCAATATCTCGGGATCTCGGGAATCGAACCCGTAGTCCCTACCAATAACTCGGGATCTCGGGAATCGAACCCATAGTCCCTACCAATAACTCGGGATCTCGGGAATCAAACCCGTAGTCCCTACCAATAACTCGGGATCTCGGGAATCGAACCCGTAGTCCCTACCAATAACTCGGGATCTCGGGAATCGAACCCGTAGTCCCTACCAATAACTCGGGATCTCGGGAATCGAACCCGTAGTCCCTACCAATAACTCAGGATCTCGGGAATCGAACCCGTAGTCCCTACCAATAACTCAGGATCTCCGGGAATCGAACCCGCAGTCCCTACCAATAACTCGGGATCTCGGGAATCAAACCCGTAGTCCCTACCAATAACTCGGGATCTCGGGAATCAAACCCGTAGTCCACATCTCAATAAATCTCAGGATCTCCGGGAATCGAACCCGTAGTCCACATCTCAATAAATCTCAGGATCTCCGGGAATCGAACCCGCAGTCCACATTCCAATAAATCTCAGGATCTCGGGAATCGAACCCGTAGTCCCTACCAATAACTCAGGATCTCGGGAATCGAACCCGTAGTCCCTACCAATAACTTAGGATCTCGGGAATCGAACCCGTAGTCCCTACCAATAACTTAGGATCTCGGGAATCGAACCCGTAGTCCCTACCAATAACTCAGGATCTCGGGAATCGAACCCACAGCCCTGGGATCTCAGGGAATTGAACCCGCAGTCCACAAACACAGCAAGTAAAGGAATACACAGAGAGAAATATAATATGCTTAACTATAACTTCACCGATAAACAGCGCCAGCGATTACCAAGAAAACTCAAGTAAGACAATTAGGCAACTAGACAGTTGAATACTACCTAATCATGCTTTTCTAACTGCTACCGGGTAGGAATATCGAATTTAACAGACTAAAAACAGGAATATCACTCATCGAGCATTTTAAGTAAAGTATGTGTTCAACAACCAGCGCATGTACACGCCCGTCACCTCGCGTACAAGGCATTTAAAGTATCACATAATATCCTAGGGGTGAAAGTCCCCCACACGAGGTTAGACAAGCCACTTACCTCAATTCCGGTACAAAACCGCTAAGAAATAACCCTCTTGCCGCGAATGTCGGCCTCCACAAGTGTAGTATCCGATAAAAATCAATAGAATCACATCAAAATAGGCCAATTGGGCATTACCCAATCAAAATAACTCAAAACACACCAAAACCCACAAGTTGCCAAAATCTGACTTTTGGTACGCTTATCGAAAAATCACGAAAATTATATATTCAGGTTTCTTATCTCAATACGAGTCCGTGCATATAAAATTTATTGAAATCGGATTCCGTTTGCCCATTCAAATCAAAGATTTTCTTAAATTTTAGGCCTAGGGCTAAATCCTCCATAAATTACCCCAAATTCCTCCATTTTCATGATATAATTGCATAATATTATCAATACTAATCATAAGATGAGTCCATAGATGATTACCCGATGATTTCCATTGAATCTCCCTCAAAAATTGCCCAAATAGCCTCTTAAGCCGAGACCCCAAATGTGAAATGTTTCTAAAATTTTCTAACTTCTGATACAATTAATCATCTGCGATTTTCGCTTCTGCGGACCATTTCCGCCTCTGCGGAACCGCTTCTGCGACCACGTGGTCGCTTCTGCGAACTCCAGGCCTGGCTGGCCCATTTCGCTTCTGCGAGCCTAGGGTCGCTTCCGCGAGGCCGCCTCTGCGAAATCTCTTCCGCACCTGCGGAACATTCCGCTTCCGCGCCTCGGAGTCCGCTCCTGCAGACTCGCTTAAGCGGTCAATATTCCGCTTCTGCGGAACTCCCCTTCGCGACCCTGGACCGCTTCTGCGATCCTCTTTCCGCATCAGCGATGCCGCCTCTGCGGACCAGGATCCGCTTCAGCGATCACTTCCGCTCCTGCGTTCACTTGTCCGCTCCTGCGGACTCGCTCCTGCGCTCCCATTCCGCAGGAGCGAAAACAACAGAACTGAACCCAAACCTGCAATTTTTCATGTTTTCTCCCGTTTAACCATCCGAAAACACCCCGAGGCCTCCGGGACCCCAACGAAAACCACCAACATATTCCAAAACACGATACGGACTTGTTCCAATCATAAAAACACGTCTAACAACATCAAAACCCATAATTCACATCGAATTCAAGCCTAAATTTCTTAAAACTTTCCGAATTGCACATTCGATCAAAAACCCGACCAAACGACGTCCGAATGACCTGAAAATTTGCGGACATATCCAAAATCACATAACGAAGCTACAGAAATTGTCGAAATTCCATTCCGACCCCCGGATCAAAATCTCACCTATCGTTCGGATTCGCCAAAATTTCAAACTTCGGCATTTCAAGCCTAATTGAGCTAAGGACCTCCAAAATAATTTCTGAACGCGCTCCCAACCAAGAAATCACCCAACGGAGCTAATGGAACCATCGGATTTCCGTTCCTAGATCGTCTTAACACTGTTCCGATTGCGGATCATTTTCTACCTTTAAAGCTCTCATTTAGGGACTAAGTGTCCCAAAATACTCCAAATTTCAGGACCGACTCTCCCGGCAAACCACAATAGTATAAATGTACTTAGGGAAACGCCAACTACCATAACCTATCCCATTGAACCTATCAGCAACAATAACGGTTCCAGGATTATCAGTTGGATAAAGGTATAATGGATGAGAAGGTTCGACGGTGTTTGCATTAGAATCAGTCGCAACAGAAGTGGAGGAGTCGATGTTCACCATGTTGAAAACAGGTATAGAAAATTAGGGCACACAACAGTAAAGAATGCAAAATTGGAAGAGAATACCAGCCTTTTTCAGCAACTCGAAGAAGCAAAAGTCTCGTGTAGGAGATGAAAGAAAACTCGAACGGAGAATTTCTCCGGAAAAACACCACAGAAAACCGCTTCCAGTCACCACAACGATTTGAACAAAAATATCAGAACTAGCCTTCGAGGGTAACATCGGACGACAGCTGCCAGTCCGATCTATTCATTTCCGAGCTCTGATACCATGTTACAATCAAATAAACGAATCAATTTTGAGAAAGAGACGAATCAGAACCCTAGTTCTGAGAAATATCAAAGAAAGGGATTTTCTTATTATTATCAGAGATGAAACTGAAATCTCTTCTGCTTTACAAAACAACCTACTATATATATATATATATATAGAGAAGATGCTATGTGTGTAAAAGAAATAATGGCTATTGCTAAAAATAAAATTACAAGTATAAATATAACTAAGTAATAAAGTCTTCCGGGTTGTGAGCCATTGGACCTGTGTCTTTGATATGGGCTGAATCTTGTTGTCCAACAATAGTTTGTGTATGGAGGCCATACACAAACTACGTATATGACTATTTTCTATTCATAAATATGAACACTAATAATTAGCATTGGCCAAGTTTTTTTTTTTCATATTCATATTTATATACGCTGCAACAATTCTTAGGACGAACTTTATGACTATATTGAAATCATAGTATATCCCCTTTACTCTGATACTATATAGGGTACAATTTCAGTTGGTGTGATGACGTTCATACATTTTATGGCTTGAATATGGTTAGGATATATTGTTTATAACATTCAATGGATGTTACAGGGAACTATCTATACATCAGATTTGATTGTCTTCCATGCAGGGAAGTATGACTTAGTTTTAGGGGCTTTAAGGAGTTAATCGGGTACAGTTGTCATAAGCCTATCGTGTGTTTGATTATTAACAGAATAATCATAAGTTTAATATAATAATAAACTATTCTTAGTCAAGACATTTAATAGTATGTCTTGTATTCGTTTTACACTAACCAATTTGGTTTTAGGGGCCTTAAAGAGTTATCGAGAATCACTTTTTGTTTCGAGTATATAATATCACTCCATTGGTTGGAACGTGTCAATAATATTCTCTATTCAATAAGTATTAGTATTTTTGACAACTTGTAAAAGTTATACTAGTCTCGTACATCATTATTGCTATACCACAGCACTTCGCCCCTTGCGGTATACTAGTCAACATATTCGATTTGGCCAATGCTAACCTATACACATATACCTAGTATATGATTACTAGGAACTATCATATATAAAATATGATTACATGCAATGATGGATGATTTGTTATTTATCCATGATAATCATGGATCAATACCTACATTGGATTGATCTATTTCATATGATTCTTATACGCATTTGTTGCTCTTTGTACATCAAAAAATGGTTGGAAACTTTGTAGGCGAGTATTAATGGTTGATGGGACATTCTTAAAGTCAGCCTACATGGGGATTATGCTGACATCAAACACCATGGATGCAACATGTAAAATATGTGTTATTTTGTGAAAATGGGGTTTGTCATTAGGTAAGGGCCTTGTGCACGAAGTATTCTACATTTACATAGGGTCCGGGGAAGAGCTGCACCCAAAGGGGTGTGATGTAGGCAGCCTACCTTGATTCATACTTATGCATACTAGTCATAAATTATCAGCTGGTGAAGTATGAGCACCAGAGTCTAATTTCGTAGAAAACATTTGAATATGTCGGTAGGATGCATTCACTATCGTAATTACTATTATAACTTATGTCCATATGTTATAACTAGGGATAACACATACTACAATCGTATTACAAATTATGTAATATAATACACAAGCCCTTTGGTTTAACAAATGCCTCTTCTACATTCCAATATCTTATGAATCATTTGTTCCAACAGTTTCCAAGAATGTTTGCCATTTGTCATTGGGGTGATAGAGGATTCTTTCATTCATATACTAGCATACAACTTCTCCTCCCTCAACCTTTACAACACAACGCTCAAATGTTGTGTTTATATATCGTATTAGTTTTTCCTCAATGCAGAAAAACTAAACGTAGCCCAAATGCTTCTTGCTTCATTCATATACTAAGACGCATCGGCCTACTACAACCACATAAGTACATTGGATGTGGTTTTAGTAATAGGACCTTCCATTTATATATCATGGTTGTTATTTAGTAATTGACCATCTATCAATATGATTTCATTCATATACTAGGACGCATCGGCCTACTACGATATATAAACGAAAGTTCCTATGACTACAATCGCATTAGTCCAAGGGACTTATGTGGTTATCGTAGGCCGATGAGTCCTAGTATATGAATGAATCCTGATGTTTCATTGTGTGTATATATGAGTGTTTCATTTATGTATCGTCATATTCGTAGAATATAATAAATACGATGGACTAATACGATTATGATATTTGCACAATGTCATTATCAGTGCGAAGAGTCCTTGATGTAATGAGAGTACAGAATGAGAATTTGAGCTGACTTTAGATACCACGGTCATATTTGATTTTATGTACACAAATATGCATGTCCTACCACCTATGATATATACCTATCTATTTGCAAATACATTTTCAAGAATCGAAACTATATGACATTATCATGCCCTCTCTGATACCAACTAGTCACGACCCAAATTCTATACCCGGTCGTGATGTTGCCTCTCGTGAAGACAAGGCCAGCCAACAACCCCAAAATCCTCATTTAACATCTATTAAACATAAATGAATAGAAATACTACTTATTGACATTAACTATTAATTTCATCATAATACAGCCAGACCGGGGTGTCACAAGTCACGAGCATCTAATGAGTAGGGACACTACTATTAGGACAACAAAATATATATACAAGGTAATTGGTATGAGATTGGTATTACCTATGATAATCGTTGATCAATTCCTATATTGGATTAATCTATTTCATATGCTTCTTATACGCATTTGTTGCTCTTTGTACATCAAAAAGTGGTTGGCAACACTGTAGGCGAGTATTAATGGTTGATGGGACATTCTTAAAGTCAGCCTACATGGGATTACGCTGACATCAAATACCATGGATGCAACATGTAAAATATGTGTTATTTTGTGAAAATGGGTAAAAAGAACGCCATGTGTATGTATATAACCATTTTCGTTGTATTGACATATCCCCACGTGTATATATATAACCATTTTCGTTGTATATTTTCCATTTTCTCCATTTTCAAAGACTTTTAGCCCAGAGTTACTAGATATCTCACTTGTATGTTACTCGGACTTTTCAAAAACTCAGTTTGACTCTTACAAACATGTTGAGACGTAATTTCTGTTTAGATATGCGACCAAAATTGAAGTACAAGGCAAATTTCTCACTTTATTTTAGTCTACAGAAATCACAGTACAAGTTGAAATTATTTCTGTGTTTTGATCTATTTTCAGGCTTAGAGGTGTACAATGCTGTAGATTCATAGTTACTGTTGTAATATTAGGTCGAGCACCTAGGATACCTGTTGTTCCTGCTAAATTTCTTTGACTCTCTTCACTCATCAACATAGCATAAGTTTGATTTACAGTAGGTACAGGTTTCATCATCAAAATTTGACTTCGAGCTTGTGAATATGAATCATTCAATCCCATCAGAAATTGATATAACTTCTGTTTATGTAAGTGTTCGATAAATTTCTTGGTTTTAGAACAATCACTTGAATTATAGGAATTCTCATATATCTAATAAAGTATATGAGACATACTTTTTAATTAGATCCAAATTAAAAAGTAGAAATACTCTTGGGAGTTCAATAATTGTGTAATAGTTACATTAGATATCATGGTCAAGTTATTTATAACAACGTTTACAAAAATATTTGCATTGTCCTAGTCATATATATTTTGTGTTGGGCCGTGTCTCAGTCCTAGTGTGAAGTATTAATAACATTTTATATGTTCAGTGTTGAATGAGAATATCAAGTTAATGCCGATGTAAGGTAATTTCTATCTTCTACAACAATATTGATGGAATATGGATATAACTTATTAAATAGTAAGCTATTTAAATGCAAATAACATGGTATAGATTTATTGAAGTTAAATAGTAATTTGTACAGTAGAATTACTAAGAATAGTACACAAGTGCGCATATTAGACTAAGAAAAGGTTCATATGTACTGACTATTTGCCATTAAAAAGTATTAATTAGTATGTGTAATATCATGTGGACAGTAATGTGGTTGTCAGTTTAACATATGTATATAATTTTATTGGAATAATGATGTTTAATAGAATAATAATGTCTTACGTATTAGTCCAATGAACTTAAGTAGTTTCTAGTAATTTGTAAAATAGTATATCCTATACTTATAAACTAGGTATGATAAAAAAATAATAGACTAAGCCAAATATGGGTCAACTAAAGTATATCCCATTTTTAGCAGTTCAAACATAAGTACATGGTGAGGTACAGAATTAGTTTATTGAAATCGGGTATACTTACAATAATACTACTATATTATTGATAATATATAGTTATTAGAAATACCCGATATTTCTTATAGTCACTTAATATAAGAAACTGCACATGTAAATATTTCATATCCCCAGATCTCACTAAACATAGATATAAGAAACATTATATTCAATACAAGAAGGGCAAAAACTCACAGGTGTAACAGAAGTCATCATAGGCAGTGAATGAGTCCAAATTATAAGAAAACCACCTTGTAGTTTCTCTTGAATTACAAACCTCACGGATTAGAGCAAAACTTGCCAATAGTGTGGATACCTCAACTTTTTTCGATTCTCGGTAATAGTTTGGGTATTTTCTGCAAATAAATAAGTCAATCAAATAGCAACCAACAACTATATTAATAATTAAATGGCATTCTTCTGTTAGAGTTCACTATGCAGCATTTGAATCCCGAAAATTATGTATTCTTGACGTGTTTGTTATCATAACAGGTTGAGCTATACAGATATCAAATCTAGTTATTTCTCCGCTCTCCTTCAATCTTGAAGGATAAGATGGACTTCATATGTTAATGGATTACAAACTTGAGACCCAAACTACATACCTACTTTATTTGCCTTAAATTAATATACTATAATAGACTTCTCCAATGAACTTATGTGATTGTCGTCCTAGTATTTCTGAGGCTTATTACCTTGCCAATTCTTAGTAACAAGACGAATTCTTAACTGCCCAGAGTGCATATTCATTCACGGTTTTACATATTTTTCAATTTCGTACAGGCTCAGTATTACTAAATAAAAGACTAGTCCTTACACCATTTGACTAACTGTGCTTTATGTCACGCATTATATGGATCTATGAGCAACACAATCTATTGGACCTATCAATCATTGTGGTTGTGTTGATGAACTATAAATTTGTAATTACTTGAACAGAATAGCGAATAGCATAAATTCCCGATTATGCTACAATTGTGATTTTAAATGCATGTAAAAAGATAAACAAAGAAGCATTCCAAACATGGGACATGGTTACAAATAAGAACATGAAATTGGGACTATCTACAATTGCTACTTATTTACATTGTTGTTAATATTATATGATTAACAACCCATTTATAATTCTAATATATTACAATATATTACAATATTTCTCTCAATTGATTAAAAATTCTAGAGAATGTTATAATCTAAATGGATAAAATGACTTTAAACTTTGATTTCATTAATACCGGTTTACATGATTTGTAGAACTAAGCAGTCATTAGATCCTAAATCCATTTCAATTTAGTAAATACTATCACACATGTTTAATTGTAGTCGATATAAAATATCAAAGGACATATATGCTAATAGCAGCATATTGTAATATATATTCATAGACTAATTAATACATCCCTATTACATTGCACAGATAGTTGTCATAAATTGTAGTTATGACAAATCCTAGTAAACTATTTCCTAGATTAGTCCAATGAACTTATCTAGGAAATACGAGGAAATTCTTGAATAGAATGCAACCAAGGTCTGTTCCACCATCATTGGAATGGTAAGCAGCAACTGTAATAGGATGTAAGGAAGATAATTTTCTGGAATGAATTGTAGTTGTTAACAATTAAATTCTGGAGGTCCTATCAATCATATATTTGGGATTTTCTAAGTAAATCCCAATTTAAAATTCAGGTAGTTCATTCAAGTATTTCATGCACTAAAAGAATTTTTGACTAATTAAGAGTGCAAACTAGTTTTGTTAGTAATATTTAATATTACATCAAATGGACAATTATATTTTATGTGGATTCCTATTTGACTGATGAGTGTATATGATTAATAATAACAAATCATTAAATAATAAAAATTATCTAGTATAACACTCGGACTATTATACTAGAAAATTCCTTCTAGTATTACCAAAACTAAATAAAAATTATCATTTGTCAAGACTAGATAGGACTATGTTTATAATACCTTTATATGCGATCCAATGTTGGGGATTACAGTTGACTACATACTTATCTGATTTCATATATATGTCATATCTGCATAGATATGACATATATATGAAAGCTAGGGATGTACCTGAAGCTACTGCTATGGACTATGTTGGAGTTATTCTATCAACAATTGGCAAAACTTGTATGCTCGAGTTTGTGTTTTGATTCCTAAAGTTGATAACTTTTGAGTTGAATTCCATATTCCTCTAATCTATACCATGTTATTTGCATTTAAATAGTGTCACGATCCCGAACCCGGTCGTGATGGCGCCCAGCACATTGCTAGGCCAGCCCGATCAATCAACAGAAACACGGAGCTATCAGCTCACATTTAACCCGTTTTAGGCATAAACAATGATAGTATAGCAATGAAAATATCCAAACACCGGGATTAAACATCCCAAACCAGTACAACCTTCCAATAGACCAGGAGTCACAAGTCATGAGCCTCTACCAGAATATATATAAAGTGTGATGGTGTAAACAACTGTGCACAAGTGCGGAATAGACAAAGCAGAAATAAGAATAAGCTGGAGAGTCAGGTCCTGCGGAAGCTGGCAGCTACCTCAACGGTCCAGAAGCAACTCCAAGCAGCTACAAAATCAAGTCTGCTGTGATGTACCTGGATCTGCACATAAGGTGCAGGGAGTAAAGTAAGTACTTTCAGACTCAGTGGTAATAAGCAGGGGTAAGACAGCGAAGGTAAGAACACCCAATATAACACTAAGTAAAGCTATACACAATACCCTGCATCAGTATCAACATGAACAATATCCGAACAAATAATATCAACTAACAGCATAACAGCAAACAACATAACAGGTATAGCTAAATGCAATGTAATTCATGAATATGACCGCTACGACGCGCAGCCCGATCCATTTGGGTACCCGTGCTCATTGTGGAGGTTCAGACTCCGGAGGGGCTCCTACAGCCCAAGCACAATATCATGATACGCTGCGGCGCGCAGCCCGATCCACTACCAGTCATCTATAATGCAATGCAGCCTCACATGCTCAAAAGTAGTATTTAAAATCTCTTTTTATCATTTTCAGTAGAAAACAGTATATCAGAAATTCCAGAGTTTAGAAAATCATTATGACAATGATAGCTCAGGACTGGTAGCAAAATAGCATATCAATATCACAGAAACAATAATAACAATCCTCGCGGGATCCCAATAACTGGCTCACAGCCCAAAGATGTACACAACCATCCAAGTAGGAGGTTCACCGGCTCAATAATAGCCAACAACACAGTATAATATCAACATGTCGGACTAAGCCATAGTCCTCAATCACATTCGAGCCCTCACTCACAGGAGAGTACGTGTCTCGCCTCAATACAATGTCACAAAGTGATATACCGGGGTTTCGAACCCGTTGGTCATCACCCACGCCCATTACTCACCTTGACTCGGTTCGATGACTAGTCCGCAATGCCCTTGCCACGAGAATCGGCCTCCACAAGTGTAGAATCTGATCATAATCAATAGAAATATATCAAAATAGGCCAAAGGAACATTACCCAATTGAAACAACTCGAATTACACCAAAAACTACAAAGTTGCCAAAACCCGACTTTCGGTACGCTTCTCGAAAAATTACAAAAGTTGCATATTCGGAATCCTCATCTCAACACGAGTCCATACATATAAAGTTTATCAAAATCGACTCCGTTTTTTCATTCAAATCAATGATCTTCCATAACTCAGGCTTAGGGCAAAAATCCCCCATTAGTCTTCCCATTAATAGCGAAATAATCGAAGATTCTATGATAAAATCATGCATTTTGGCCATGAAACTTACCTCCGATGATTACCCGGTGAAATCCCCTTCAATTCCCGTCAATTTTCTCTCTAAGAACTCAAAAATGGAGGTTTTGGATAAATGGGTCGCGAATACACTGTTCTGGTTTTTAATATTATTGGCAGGTACTTAACACTACGCGATCGCAGCCCTTTGCTCGCGATCGCGACGCACAAAATTTTGACGGCTGGATGTTCCTTCTACGCGATCGCAGCCGTTGGCTCGCGATCGCAGTGACCAGCCTTCCACTCCTACGCGATCGCAACACTCTCTCCGCGATTGCACAGCTTCTAGACTCGACCCTACGCGATCGCATGAACTCGACCGCGATCGCATTGCCTTAAATCCATGCCTTACACGATCGCAGACGGACCCTCGCGATCGCGATGCTCACCAACTTCCTCTTACGCGAATGCATGAAGAACTTCGCGATCGCAAAGAACAAAATCTCCGCATTTTTATTGTAGCTGATCACCAGTGCCTTTTGGCACAAAACGGTCCGTTTGGACCCCCGGATGAGGCCCCCGGAACCCCAACAAAATTCACCAACCTACTCCAAAATATGATACAAACTTGTTCCAATCATAAAAATACGCCCTTAAACACCGAAATCATCGAATCAAAGCGGATTCAAGCCTAATTTTCATCTTGAACTTCCGAAACCAACATTCAATCAAAAACCCGACCAAACGACGTCCGAATGACCTGAAAATTTGCAGACATATCCAAAATCACCTAACGAAGCTACTACAACTATCGGAATTCCATTCCGACTCCCGACTCAAAATCTCACCTACCGTTCGGATTTCGCCAAAATTTAACCTTAGCCAATTCAAGCCTATTTCCACACCGGACCTCCAAATTCAAATACGATCGCTCCCCTAAGTCACAAATCACCTCCCGGAACTAACCGAATCATCAAAATTCGATTTCTAGCCCTCTAACCACATAGTCAACTCCAGGTTGACTATTCATAAACAAGCTTCATTTCAAAAGGCTATTTGCCTCATTTTCAACTAGAATCACTCCTAACTCGCCCGATAGACTCTAACACCGATATAGAAATATGAAACATATAAATGAAAGGATAACGGGGTGGTAATTCTCGTGACAACGGGCCGGGTCGTCACATTCTCCTCCACTTAAGCAAACGCTCGTCCTCGAGCGGGTCAAGAAACATACATGAAGACTCAAATAAGTGAGGATATCTGCTCCGCATCTCCCGCTCGATCTCCCAAGTGGCCTCCTCCACGGGTCAACCTCTCCACTGAACCTTTACTGATGCAATGTCCTTGGACCTCAATCTGCTCACTTGACGACCCAATATAGCTATAGGCTCCACATCAAAGGTCAAGTCATCATCAAGCTGAATAGTGCTAAAGTCCAACACATGCGATGGGTCGCCAACATATTTTCGGAGCATGGATACGTGGAACACTAGATGAACTCCCGATAGACTGGGTGGCAAAGCAAGCATATATGCCACCTCTCCAATCCTCCTTAGGATCTCAAAAGGAGCAATGAATCTCAGACTGAGCTTTCCTTTCTTCCCAAATCTCATGACGCCTTTCACGGCGAAACCTTCAGTAAGACTTTCTTACCCTAGAATAAGACACATCCCGAACCATCCGTCCGCATAACTCTTCTGACGCGACTGAGCTGTGCGAAGTCTCTCCTGAATCACCTTCACCCTGTCCAATGCATCCTGGACTAACTCTGTCCCCAGCAACCTCGCATCACTAGGCTCAAACCAACCAACTGGAGATCTACACCGTCTCCCATGTAAAGCCTCATACGGCGCCATCTGAATACTGGATTGGTAACTGTTGTTATAGGCAAACTCTGCGAGAGGCAAATAATCAGTCTATGAACCACCGAAATCAATAACACTAGCTCTCAACATATCCTCCAAGATCAGAATAGTACGCTCGGACAGTCCGTCCGTCTAAGGATGGAGTGCAGTACTCAACTCAACCTGCGAGCCCAACTCACGCTGAAATGTTCTCCAGAACTGCGAAGTAAACTGAGTACCTCTATATGATATGATAGAAACTGGGACTCCATGCAATCTAACTATCTCCCGAATGAATATCTCAGCTAATCGCTCCGAGGGGTACGTAGCACACACAGGAATGAAGTGAGCTGACTTGGTCAGCCTGTCCACAATCACCAAACTGAATCAAACTTCCTCGCTGTCTGATGGAGTCCAGTAACAAAGTCCATAGTGATCCTTTCCCACTTCCACTCGGGAATATCAATATGCTGAAACACGCCACCGGGCCTCTAATGCTCGTACTTAACCTGCTGACAGTTGAGGCACCGTGCTACATGTCTAACAATGTCCATCTTTATCTTTCTCCACCAATAATGTTGTTTCAAGTCTTGGCACATCTTCGCGGCACGTGGATGGATATAATACCGCGAGCTATGGGCCTCCTCCAATATCAACTCACGAAGGCCATCAACATTGGGCACGCATATCCGGCCCTACATCCTCAATACATCGTCACTATCAATAGTGACATCTCGAGCATCATCATGCTGAACTCTATCCTTAAGGACAAGCAACTGTGGATCATCATACTGGCGCTCACGAATACGATCATATAAAGAAGACCGAGATACAACACAAGCCAATACCCTGCTGGGCTCTGAAATGTCTGACCTCACAAGCTGATTAGCTAGCGCCTGAACATCATAAGCAAATGATCTCTCCTCAGCTGGAATATATGCCAAGCTACCCATACTGACCGCCTTCCGGCTCAAAGCATCGGCTACCACATTGGCCTTCCCCGGATGATATTGAATAATAATGTAATAATCCTTGAGCAACTCAAGCCATCTCCGCTGCCTCAAATTAAGATCCCTCTGTTTGAACAAATGCTGGAGACTACGATGATCGGTATACACCTCACAGGACACGCCATACAAATAGTGCCTCCAAATCTTCAAGGCATGAACTATGGCAGCTAGCTCTAAATCATGAACATGGTAGTTCTTCTCATGAGATTTCAACTGTCGAGAATCATAAGCAATCACTCTACCCTCCTGCATCAATACACTACCTATCCCCACTCTCGAGGAATCACAATATACAATATATGAACCTGAAGCTGATGGCAACACTAATACTGGAGTTGTGGTCAAAGTTGTCTTGAGCTTATGAAAGCTCTCCTCGCACTCATCCGACTACATGAATGGTGCACCCTTTTGCGTAAACTTAGTCAAAGAAGAAGCAATGGATGAAAATCCCTGAACAAACCGGCGATAATAACCCGCCAAACCAAGGAAACACCTGATCTATGTGGCTGAGGACGGTCTAGGCCAACTCCGCACCGCCTCTATCTTCTTCGGGTCAACCTGAATACCATCACAAGACACCACATGACCCAGAAATGCTACTGACTCGACCCAAAACTCTCACTTGGAGAATTTAGCATACAACTTCTCCTCCCTCAACCTCTGTAACACAATGCTCAAATGCTGAGCATGCTCCTCCTAACAACGGGAGTAGACTAGAATGTCATCAATGAACACGATCACGAATGAATCCAAATACGGCCTGAACACGTTGTTCATCAGATGCATGAATGCTGCTGGGGCGTTGGTCAGCCCAAAAGACATCACAAGGAACTCATAGTGACTATATCTAGTCCTAAATGCAGTCTTCATAATATCAGAGTCCCTGATTTTTAGCTGATGATAGCCTGAACGAAGATCAATCTTCGAAAACACCCTCGTGCCCTATAAATGATCAAATAAATCATCAAATGTGCGGTAGAGGGTACTTGTTCTTCTCTGTTACCTTGTTCAATTGTCTATAATCAATACACATCCGTATGGAACCATCTTTCTTCTTAACAAATAACACTGGTGCACCTTACGGGTACACACTAGGGCGAATGAATCCCTTATCCAAAAGCTCCTAAAGCTGTTCTTACAATTCCTTCAGCTCAGCTGGTGCCATCCGATAAGGAGAAATAGAAATGGGCTGAGTGCCCAGCACCAAGACAATGCCAAAATCAATGTCCCTGTCTGGTGGCATACCCGACAGGTCTGAGGGGAATACATCTGTAAAGTCCCTTACAACAGGTACAAAATCAATGTTAGGAGACCCAGCTCCCACTTCCCTCACAAATGCTAAATACAACAAACATCCCTTTTCAACCATTCTCTGAGCCTTGAAGAATGAAATAACATGGCTTGAGATGAAATTAGTTGAACCCCGCCACTCAATCTGAGGAATACCAGGAATAGCCAATGTAACTGTCTTGGTATGACAGTCCAATATAGCATGGCACGGAGACAACCAGTCCATGCCTAATATCACATCGAAGTCCACCATCCCTAACAATAACAGATCCACCTGGGTCTCCAAACCCCCAATAGAAATAACATAGGATCTATAGACATGATCCATAATAATCGTATCACCCACTGGGGTGGATACATGAACAGGCAAATCAAGACTACCACGTGTCGCACCCAAATGATGTGCAAAATACGAAGACACGTACGAATATGTGGACCCGGGATCAAATAGAACTGAGGCATCTCTATGACAGACAGAAATGATACCTGTAATCACTGCATCGGACGCAACTACATCACGCCTGTCAGGGAGTGCATACAATCATGCCTGGCCTCCACTGGGTCGGTCCTCACCTCTAGGGCGACTACGAGAAGACTGACCTCTACCTCTACTAGCCTGAGATGGTGCTGAAGAGGAGGGATGATCCCTCTGCTGAGACTTGTCCCTACGAAGTCGAGGGCACTGCCTCCTCATGTGGCCAAACTCGCCACACTCAAAACAGCTACCTGGTGATGGAGAAGGGGACTGAAGGGAAACCCTCGCCACAGACGAACCCTGGGCTGAAGAAGTAGTAGGTGCTGTAATCTGGGATGGGAGGGCACTAAGTGAAGATTGGCCCTGCTGGAATCCCTGGCAACCACGACTAGAAGAAGAAGCTCCGCTCTGCTCAGGGCAGCCTGAATGAAAAGGTCTAGATGAGCGACCTCTGCCCTACTGAAACTGCCCTCTATATGGAGCACCGCTGAAGCTACCAGGACCTCGAGGCCTCTTGGCCTCTCGCTCCTCCCGCTCCCGGCGATGATCCGCCTCAATGGAGCGTGTCATATCAACAACCTTCTCAAAAGATGATGATAGTACTCTCTCTCTGGTCATCAAAATGCGAATGGAGTAGTTGAGGCCATAAATGAACCTCTTAATCCTCTCTCGATCAGTCGGGATCATCCATATGGCATGCCTAGCCAACTGTGTATATCTCAGCTCATAGTGTGTCACTGACATGTCGCCCCGTAATTACCACTCAAACTGCCGATGAAGCTCCTCACGATGGGTCTGAGGTACATACTTCTCTAAGAAGAGAGTAGAAAATTGCTGCCATGTAAGAGGTGCTGCTCCCGAAGGCCTACGCCTCTCAAACTCCTCCCACCAATTGAACGCTGGACCAGTAAACTGAAAAGTAGTAAATGAAACCCCGCTAGACTCAAGAATACCAGCTGTACGTAGCATCCTCTGGCACTTATCTAACAAACCCTAGGCATCCTCGCCCTCAATACCACTGAAATGAGGTGGATGGAGTCTACCAAATCCCTCTAGGCGACGCTGCTCGTCGTCCGGCATAACATGTACCACATGCTTTGGAGCTGGTGCAACTGCCTGAGCTAGGACAGCCTCCGGTGTCTGATGTCCCTATACCACCTGCTTAGGTGTGCGAGCTGCAGGGGTCTGCTGACCACCCCCTGTCTGGGATGTCGCTGTTATAGCTGTAGCTGATAGTACCTAAGCCAATCCAGAACATACTAATAATATCTGGGCCAGAGTCTCCTGAAGACCAGGTATAGCAATAGATACAGTTTGGGCCTGAACTGGGGCTGCTGGAGCATCAACCACCGGGGGCTGCTCCTGAATAGGTACAACGGGCGGGTCAGCTGGCACTACCTCAGCTGCCCTACCTCTACCTCTACCACGATCGCGCCCACGGCCTCTAGCAGGTGGCAATGGTGGTCGTCCACCTCGTCCTAAAGCTCGAGTTCTCGCCATCTGCAAGAGAATAGAATACGAAAGTTCAGTTATTAGGACAACAAGATCGCACGACAGAGTTCAAGAAATGTGAAGTGTTTCCTAAAGGTTCGTAGCCTCCCGAGGATAAGTACAGGCGTCCCCATACTGATCCACAAGACTCTACCAACCGGCTCAAGACTCATAAGGCCTAGTAACCCAGGCTCTGATACCAACTTGTCACGACCCCGAACCCGGTCGTGATGGCGCCCAGCACAATGCTAGGCCAGCCCGACCAATCAACAGAAACACGGAGCTATCAGCTCACATTTAACCCCTTTTAGGCATAAACAATGATAGTTTAACAATGAAAATATCCAAACACTAGGATTAAATATCCCAAACCAGTACAACCTCCTAATAGACCAGGAGTCACAAGTCATGAGCCTCTACCAGAATATATATAAAGTGTGATAGTGTAAACAACTGTGCACAAGTGTAGAATCTGATCAAAATCAGTAGAAATACATCAAAATAGGCCAAAGGAACATTACCCAATTAAAACAACTCGAATTACACCAAAAACTACAAAGTTGTCAAAACCCGACTTTCGGCGCTTCTCAAAAAATTACAAAAGTTACATATTCGGAATCCTCATCTCAACACGAGTCCTTGCATATAAAGTTTATCAAAATCGGACTATGTTTGCCCATTCAAATCAATGATTTTCCATAACTCAGGCTTAGGACAAAAATCCCCCATTAATCTTTCCATTAACATCGAAATAATCGAAGATTCTATGATAAAATCACGTATTTTTTTGCCATGAAACTTACCTCTGATGATTACCCGGTGAAATCCCCTTCAATTCCCGTCAATTTGCTCTCTAAGAACTCAAAAATGGAGGTTTTGGGTAAATGGGTCGCGAATATACTATTCTGGTTTTTAATATTACTGACAGGTACTTAACACTACGCGATCGTAGCCCTTGGCTCGCGATCGCGATGCACAAAATTTTGACGGCTGGATTTTCTTTCTACGCGATCGCAGCCTTTGGCTCGTTATAGCAGTGACCAACCTTCCACTCCTACGCGATCGCAACACTCTCTCGGCGATCACACAGCTTCCAGACTCAACCCTACGCGATCGCATGAACTCGACCGCGATGGCCTTTAATCCTTGCCTTACGCGATCACAAACGAACCCTCGCGATCGCGATGCTCACCAACTTCCTCTTACCCGATCGCATGAAGATCTTCGCGATCACAAAGAACAAAATCTCTGCATTTTTATTGCAGCTGATCAGCAGTGCCTTTTGGCACAAAACGGTCTGTTTGGACCCCCGGATTCATCCCGAGGCCCCTGGGACCCCAACGAAAACCACCGACCTACTCCAAAACACGATACAAACTTGTTCCAGTCATAAAAACACGCACTTAAACACGGAAATAATCAAATCAAAACGGATTCAAGCCTAAGTTTTATCTAGAACTTCAGAAACCAACATTTAATCAAAAACCCGACCAAACGAAGTCCGAATGACCTGAAAATTTGCAGACATATCCAAAATCACCTAACATAGCTACTGCAGCTGTCGGAATTCCATTTTGACTCCCGGATCAAAATCTCTCCTACCGTTCGGATTTCGCCAAAATTCAACCTTAGCCAATTCAAGCCTATTTCTACACCAGTCCTCCGAATTCAATTCTGATCGCTCCCCTAAGTCACAAATCACCCTCCGGAACTAACCAAATCATCAAAATTTGATTCTGATCCCTCTAACCACATAGTCAACTCCAGGTTGACTTTTCATAAATAAGCTTCATTTCAAAAGGCTATTTGCCTCATTTTCAACCAGAATCGCTCCTAACTCACCCGATAGATTCTAACACCGATATAGAAACATGAAACATATAAATGAAAGGATAACAGGATGGTAATTCCGGTGACGATGGGCCGGATCGTCACAAATAGCTTACTATTTAAGATAGAATAGTATTATATTTAGTATTATAATACTATTTCATTAAAGTTGATTGTAACTTCTTTTATATAAAAGTATATTGCAAGAAAGTATACTTGTTCGTTTATCTTAATACATAAGTTCAATGTTACTGAGCTACTACCAGTAGATGATGTCAAGTACAACATGATATGATAACTAATGCATAACTAGTATATTAGTCGAATAAAAAGGTAATGCCCACCCTACAATGATAATAACAGTGACATCTATCAGGGAGTGCATAGAAACGTGCCTGGCCCCACTCAATTGCAATCAGTGCCATAGTATAACATATAAAGGTATTATAAAATACCTTTATATGTTATACCTCATAGAATAGGTATGAACACGATTAAAAAATGGTACATTAGGATATGTACAATAGTAATGTACACAGACCAAGAGTATTTCTACTTTACAAAGATCCTCTAGTTAATATGAAAGATATATTTAACTTAATAAACTTGACTACATATTTACTAAACATCTCCAAATGATATGAAAGATAGTGGACTATGTTTAAGATGATATGATAGATAAGTTAATTTAGATTGGTATTGTAAAGCCCCAAAGAGTGTCCAAGCCATGCAACATATACATCTCTACAATTTAGATTGTATTAGTCGAGTAACATACTTAAATATTACATAATATATGTCCGATTAAAAAGGAGATTGGGTATATGAGCAAGAATCCTATAAGTTACGATTTTCCTAGACAGGTTGTGTAGATGTTCACCATTCGGTTTATAAGAAGCTGTATTTCTGTGATTATAGTTTTGAAAGAGGCCAAGTGAATATTATCAATCTTTAATAACCAAAAGTGTAAGATTGACCAATAACACGATTAGCAAATCGTGTTATGAATAAATGATAGGAATTTAATACATTGTATTTAGGGTTGGAAAATTATTAACCAAGCTCTTTTCAAGGAATCATTAACCAAGTAGAGACAAAAAAGTTGTCTCATACATAACTGGATATGCAAGTGTATTTGTGGACGTATGACACAAAAATAATGTATGTCATACGGGACAGTATGACGTAACATATTTTTCAAGTCCATTGAACTAATACGATTGTAGTTAGTAATTGACCGAAGAGGTTAAAGATATGGCCTATTATTAAACTTCCTTGTTTGTGAACATATCATGTAGTTTACTTAATCGCGGCATTGCGACTGAGTTTTTCTCCAATATACATATCATGTTCATTACAAAATCTTGAGTATTATAGAATATACTTAATAAATCGTATTAGGTGTCATTACAAAATCACA
Source organism: Nicotiana noctiflora (assembly GCA_032618575.1). Taxonomy (NCBI): domain Eukaryota; kingdom Viridiplantae; phylum Streptophyta; class Magnoliopsida; order Solanales; family Solanaceae; genus Nicotiana; species Nicotiana noctiflora. The sequence goes on along the minus strand of JASVEL010010454.1, from coordinate 106,086 downwards.
CCTACTACTAAACATCTTTGGTATTCAATTGATAACATAACTATGTAGGTATCTACATATCAATACAAATTTATACCGTCATATTTTATGATTAACATTATAATGAAAATATATATATTCGCATCGGCGGACATGATATGATAGTAATTGGATGGTCTTACGTTCGAAATAGGCCAAAATTCCAAATGGATTTGCATAAGGCTCCACTTCAAAGAATCATATATAATTATTTATAAGGTTTCATATGATGAATAGCATATCAAATGAAAGCCCTTTGAGTTTAGTTTCCAACGCGTCAAACCATTCATCATTTGGACATTCCTACACAAAGTTATGATCAAATTACCAAAGGCTAGAAAATGCGATCCCGTGTCAGGTAAAATCTGCGATCCGCATTTTTACTCAGCGGTTCACATTTTCGTGGCTTCTGGGGGGGCGATCCAATATATGTATATGTATATCTGAATGAAGTAATATTAAAAATGCATGAAAGTTTATCTGTACTCATAACTACATATTAAGACTATGTAGGTAATACCATTTTTGAATTTTTGTTTATTTCTTACTTGATATCATATATTGGTATTTTCAATGACTACCATCTTTCTAGGAATTAATTGGACTACATTTATGCGTTAAATAAGTGTTCAATAATTTTGGGAGACATCCCAAAATTATAAGATAATTCAATATAAATTGCCTAACAAGAAATCTATTACAAGTCATCCATATTCAAAGGACAAATTGGTATGTAATATTAACTCTTGTTATGTGTTCAAAAGGGCAGAGTTTTATGTTCAAATTACTCATCTAATATAACTAAAGATTAGCCTACTTAATAGTGTTGATGTATTTTACTATATCATATGTTATACTTGTTGTTAAATTTCAACAACAATGTACATATGTTTATAACTATGTAGGTTATAATTTTCTATTCCAATAGAAAATTATAAAATGCGGGTTTCTAACCTACATATATTATGCGGGTAAATCTGATATATACACTCGACAATAGTAAATTCCCAAACATCACTAACCACGATGTACATATAGTTATTATCGACTATAATTAAACATGATTATCTCATAGAGTACTATCAACCACTAGTACAAAAAAATTACATACGGACCGTAAAGTTATTTCAAGGATGTGACTTATATAATATACCGAAAGTACCCATAATTTCAGGGAGTTACAAGTGATAATAACTAAAATCATATGAAGTAGCTCCCATGATATCCATGTTCTTGTAATAGTTAATACTCCCAATGTATTATACTAACAGGTCTGTCCGCCCAATAATTTCCACTATGCGATCGCGACCTCTCGGTTAACTACCGGAGTTCATTGATAACTGATGTTTTCATGATGTCACGACCCCAAATCCGGCCATGATAGCGCCCAACACAACTGCTAGGCAAGCCCGACCATTTACACTCTCATCCCGAGCATGAAGCTCAAATCAATAACCTGAACATTAATATCAACAATAAAGCTAAACTGAATATCCACCCCAAAGATCTAGGGTCACGAGTCTGGAGCCTCTAAACAAGATCGGATAACAATATCTAATCCAAATACTAAAGTCTGAATAATTTATATACAAAGGAAAAAAATAGAATAAGAAGAGAAGCCAGGTCCTGCGAACGCCAGCAGCTACCTCAGCAACTCGGATAAATACTGATAAAAGCTGGAGTGCTTGTCTATCCCTCCTGTGTACCTGAATCTGCACACAAAGGTGCAGGGAGTAGGGGTGAGTACTAAGTACTCAGTGAGTAATAAATATATAAAAGCAACTGAAAGTAGGAAATCCACAGAATACCACAATATGAAGCTAAACTACAGTCCGAATCTCCTACGAACTAGCATCAACAGTACAATATAGCTACCACAAGAGTAATTTAACAAATACCGATGCAATGCAATGCACATAACCGCTACGGCGTGTAGCCCGATCCAATTTAACGTCGACGGCGCTCACTGGGGGTGTGTACAGACTCCGGAGGGGCTCCTACAGCCCAAGCGCAATACTGCTGCGGCGTGCAGCCCGATCCTCATATCAACCATTGCGGCGTGCAGCCCGATCCCATGCTCAGTCCACAATAAGCAAATAAGTCACAAAACAATTCATTTTTCTTAATTCCAGTTCTCAATTCATAATTTATGAAAAATACTTTAACTTTATTAAATTTGTAAAAGCCGGTGACTTAGCATTTCAAAAGTGCGATTTCAATTTCCAGGACTGAGATCAGTGATTTAAGGAATTATAGCTATCACATAAATATTGTCCTCTAAGGACGCACAGATCGGCACAAGGCCCCAAACAAGGCTTACAGCCCACAATTATATCAAATACAGTGTATTTCCAACACTAACAACATATCATTCACATCCGGGATGGACCAAGTCTAAATCCCTAGTCACAATCAGTCCCGCACCTGCCACGGTGTGCGAGCCACGCCCTACTAGCGTCACAATGTGCTAAGCCGGGGTTTCGAACCCTCAGGCTACCGTATACACAAACTACTCACCTCTAGCCGGTCGTAGACTCGTCCGCGATGCCTTTTCCTTCGAAATTCGCTGCCTCGTGTGTAGAATCTAGTCAAATAACAATAATTATATCAAATACGGGTCAAAGAATCATAACCCACTTCAATTTACATGAAATTCGCATAAATACACCAAGTTGGTAAAACCCGACCCCGGGCCCACTGCTCGGAAAATTTCGAAATTAGTACCAACGCGACCCTCATCTCTCCATGAGTCCGTGCATATAAAATTTATCGAAATCGGAGTTCAAATGGCCTTCAAAATCCAAAAATCCTATTTTCAATACTTAGGCCACTATTCTTCAAGATTTCAACCCAATTTCATGAAGATTGATGTTAATTCTACCATAAAATGATGTTTTTGAGTCAAGAATCTTACCTCCGACGAATACCCGATGACTTCTTAGTGATTTCCTCGAGTTTTCTTCTCTCTAGGGCTCAAAATTATGTTTTGTGGGTGTAAACCCGTAACCCCTCTGCTTCTGGATTTTATTCACTGCCAGAGCTTTTTGCTCTTCGCGTTTGCGTGAGCTCCCACGCGTTCGCGATGAACAGCCCTCACTTACCCTTCGCGAACGCGACTCCTTCCACGCATTCGCGATGCCCAACTTCCAGCTACCCTTCGTGAACGCGACGCCATTCACGCGTTCGCGATGCTCAAACTCCCAGCGCCCAAAATCCTTCTACGCGTTCGCGATACTTCTCCCGCGAACGCGAAGACTTACCCTCACACTCCTACGCGAACGCGACTGCTGGAATGCGAACGCGATGCACACGATCCCTGGCCTATGCGAACGCGGCTCCCCATCCCCGCGAACGCGATGCACTGAGAAGCTTGGCCTTCGCGAACGCGGCCCTTGCCACGCGAACGCGAAGGCTTAAAGGCCTGGGCAGAACCTGCAGTTTTTCTGCAGATTTTTGCCAAGTCCAAATGCCCGGTTGATGGTCCGAAATCATCCCGATGCCCCCGGGACCCCAACGAAAACCACCAACGTACTCCAAAACATGATACGGACTTGTTCCAATCACAAAAACACCATCCTAAACATCAAAATCACCATATACACACGAATTCAAGCCTAAGTTTCTTTAAAACTTTCAAAACTAACATTCAATCCAAAACCCGATCAAACGATGTCCGAATGACCTGAAAATTTGCAGACATATCCAAAATCACATAACGAAGCTACAGAAATTGTCGAAATTCCATTCCGACCTCCGGATCAAAATTTCACCTACCATCCGGTTTTCGCCAAAATTCAACCTTCACCAATTCAAGCCTAAAACTACACCGGACCTCCGAATTCAATTCCGATTGCTCTCCTAAGTCATAAATGATCCCCCAGAACTAGTCGAATCATCGGAAATCTAGTTTCGAGCACACTAACTCAATAGTCAACTCTAGGTTGACTTCCCACATTCAAGCTTTCTTCAAACATACTATTTGCTTTATTTTCAATCCAAATCACTCCTAACTCACCCGATATATTCAAATACTGATTTAAAAGCATAAGATATGTAAATGCAATGTAATGGGGTGGTAATTTCCCGTAACGACGGGCCGGGTCGTTACATTCTCCCCAACTTAAACAAACGCTCGTCCTCGAGCGTACGCAGAGTTGTACTAGAAGCAACCCAATAGTTGAATGACCTTGCCAAGCATATATTCGGGGTGGTACCACGTCACCCTGTCCATCATAAGTCCGATAACGCAATATAGCTGAACTTCCACAGTCCATCTGAACCATAGACCATATTGCACTTTCCGAAATCATATACCAAATCCGACTCCCACGTCTATACTCAAAATACACCCGAACCAACTGTAATAGCCCATACTCGCCACTCCGGGTGAGATCTTATGGTGTACCAAAACAACCCAATCACTCGAGACGATGCCCTCTAATCACCACAATTTCCCACGATAACCAGTTACTACTGAAAAACCTTTTTCCATTATTTAAAGTCTTATGCTAACACCTTCATATATTGTCCACGGCAACCGAATACACGATATATCGAACCTATCTTTCAGGTCATACATTCATGAATCCACTTCCCTATTAATTGATACCACAATAGATTTCGGACCAAACCTCGATGCTACCTTTCTAATCAGCTTAAACCACATATGCCCGCACTCATTAACGGCTCCAACAATCATTTCAGTTATAACACACCGCATTGGTGATATGACACCTCCACACCGGCCTAAGCCACGACGAGCACAACACATGCTCAAATAGGAAACGACTGAGCATACTCAATTCATGACAACTAACTCAAACCCAATAGCTGTAATTTAATTCCTCCGTACCATCATAACATAGGACTGGGATCCCGTCTCATATTACAGAAATAGAGTACCTGAACTCTCTTCGAAAGGTCATAACATCATATGGCATTGCCACAACTTATGGTTCCATCCAGACACTATTACCCATGAAGTACCTCAAGCCATCTCATCATGCTCAAAACTGTCACCCACACACAGATCTAGGTCTGAACTCAAACAATCAATCTCCCCCATGGTGAAACAATCAATATACGCCATCAACTCTTGTAAGGACACAACTGATGCGCCATTCGCCGAGCGACACCCAATACTGACTTTTCTCAGAGACTAAGAAGTATAGTACACAAGGTAACATACAGAAAAACTATTCTCCATGTCACACGGTTGCGGCGTGCAACCTGCTCAAAATAACATACCCGTGGCGGAGTGCCACCCGATCCAGATACCATACTTGTGGCGGCGTGCCACCCGATCCAAATAACCCGTGGCGGCATGCCACCCGATCCACGCAAAACTCTCGCAAAGAGAAATGCACACCGAGTCAAATTACTCATCACAATAAACATATATATATAGCCTCAAGCTCGGCCACGCGAAACGCGTCCTACAAAGTTCCCCAATACCGGAACTGAATCAGTAGTAGAAACCTTTGCACTGATATCCGCCACGAAGGCCCAATTAACAAAGCAATACCTACCAACCATCCGCTAGGCCTGGGTACAACTACCCTGCTGGAGCATACTCCGATGCACTCTGCTAAGCAATTTGTGCCATTTCCGACATAGTCCATATCACATTAGTCTAGACGACCTGACTTATAACAACCAGTCTACAATCAGGTATCATAACCCAAATTCATCCTACCAAGCTGAGAGAGAGCCACTAGGGCTTCCAATTTCCAATGATCGCTAAACTGTGCCGATACAAACGATATACAACCACTACATAGGCGGTTTACGAGAACTTCTAGTCTCCATTACCTATATAACACATGATTCACTATGCCTGATCCCACATTCCACTGTACGAATACTTAACACACATCAATCATCCATTCATACCACAAAAGTCATTCAGAAATTTTTCCCTATGCCATCAACAATTCAATCATCACCATCGATCCAACAAGAGAATACCCCCATACTACTAGATATTATCAGTTTACATTACATTGTCCTTTTGACCATATATCCTGCCATATCACTAGAATAGCAGTACCATTTTTCCCTTAATCGCCAGAAAGATCGATTCTTAAATCACCTGCAGCTGCCCGCGCTGCTCAATAATTTTTAATGACTTCTCATATATTAAAAACTGATCTCAAAACCTTGAATATGCCATTATCAACTTTCCATAATACATTGCATATACCATACCACACTAAGATAACATGGAAACTTCTATCCCTTTACTGCGCCGCAAACATCAGTGCACTCAACTAGTCAAGGACTTTCATGATTCCATATAGAAGAAAACTCATTACACATTCCCAGCTTCGCATACCAACATGAACATACTCACTTTCAAACCATGGTAGAACACATCACAAACTCTTTCTCCCAATTTATTTGCATAAGTTAACTGCCAGGACTGAGTACTTATACCCATATCGAGTTACATAACTGCCAGCACTCAAGAGCTTTGTTGCACAATATCTGCAAGACTCATTACTTCAATCACATACCAAGAATTAATCGTATTCCTTATCACACCATTTCAATTTATCAACAAGTTGTTCCATTTACTAATTTCCTTTTTGATTCATCTTTAATTTAGTACTAGCCTTTACTGTAGCACCACAATATCTCAACTCACATTACCACACGAGACTCGTACATAAGACCACGCGGTCTAAAACCCATAGGCCACTGAATACTCTCTGAATGTTTCCCAGAGTACCACCTTCTACAATACTTTATTTTTAAGAACTTCATGTGATTTTAAATTCGTTATCATTACTCCCCAACACCGATACATAGAATCCCCCCATTCACATAACATACACAAGTCTTGATTCCTTCTAACGAAACCACCGTCTTTAGCCATATACGCAATCTTAAGATACCTTACCGTTACAAGCAAAGTCTTGAACACCGCAAGGCCATTCTCGGGTGTCATTCCCGCTTATTCAATTATAATTCAATTGTCTTATTGGACAGGATCACACGTGCCCTGTTAGAACTCTGGCACCGCAGAACATGATTACATACAGATGCACTTAGCTATCTTTCCTTCCTATACACCGAACATTCTTACCAGCAGCAGTTCAAAACATCCTATTATTTCTTCATATCTACAAAGCACCATAACCTTTATCAGAATTTCCCAACATACTTCGAGACAGAACCAACATAGCACACAACAGTGCAATCAGTTAATCAATAACAACCTCCCCAACTTGGCTCAGAGCCATTCATCAAAGCACCTTTAGCCACTTATAGCATTCTTACTCAAATGATGCCACAATGTTATAGTGAGATTAAACTCAAGTCATTTACAAGCTTGACAAAGACTCGAATCATCAGAGACTTTAACCCTTCTGCAATTCTTGCATTTATACACACACCACAGTTAAGCCTACTCTCTTTAGGTGACAGAAATCTTTTCTAAGTCCCAAATTTTTTTTCAAAAATTTCGGCAGAGTTTCCTTTGTAAATTGGCCTATCCACCTGCCAGAGAATCCCCAAACCATTCTAACAATGCATCCACAACTCAACAAGACATCACAATGCATTTCAACAACATTAAATCTCAATACTATACGAATCATGTTATCACAATTTATACCTGAACCTGCGCTACACCTGCTCGCATCATAACACATATCAAAATACACTTCAATTACACATCAGAATCGACCAACCTATTTTGCCTCAATCTAGTATTTCAGTACAGCACCTTCCACCAAGATATACATAGCATAATCACTTTAGTCTTCCTGAGTCTAAACTCGTTTTACTACATGTAAGGTACTTTACCTTCCAACTAAGAGATATGATAAATATTCATCACGCCCATAGCTCGGGGCTACACAACAGATTACAATAAGGATCTAACACCTGACAGCTCGTACATTATTAAGTTACTATTTCCACAGTTAGGAACAATACCGATCACCCGAAATTTCATAATACCAGTTTGTAAAATCAGCACTTTGGTGCTCATGTCATAAACAAAGATCTGGCCTCGAGTCCTCCCGACTGGCCCAACATGAACTCACAGAGATTATATCACGTCCCTTGATCGGGGAACCACAAGCCATCAAGGCAATCATATTACTGAGCGTTCGATGCGTACACAAGCGTGTGGAAGGAATTTCAAAAATTATATCTCAAGCTTGAATCAAGTACGCACGATAAGAATTCCAAGAAATGTGAAGTGTTTCCTAAAGGTTTGCAGCCTCCGAGGATAAGTACATGCGTCCCCATATCGATCCACGAGATTCTACCAACCGGGTCAAGACTCATGGGCCTAGTAACCTAGGCTCTGATACCAACTTGTCACGACCCCAATCCCGGTCGTGATGGCGCCCAACACAACTGCTAGGCAAGCCCGACCATTTACACTCTCATCCCGAGCATGAAGCTCAAATCAATAACCTGACCATTAATATCAACAATAAAGCTAAACCGAATATCCACCCCAAAGATCTAGGGTCAATAGTCTGGAGCCTCTAAACAAGATCGGATAACAATATCTAATCCAAATACTAAAGTCTGAATAATTTATATACAAAGGAAAAAAAAATAGAATAAGAAGAGAAGCCAGGTCCTGCGAACTCCAGCAGCTACCTCAGCAACTCGGATAAATACTGATAAAAGCTGGAGTGCTTGTCTATCCCTTCTGTGTATCTGAATTTGCACACAAAGGTGCAGGGAGTAGGGGTGAGTACTAAGTACTCAGTGAGTAATAAATATATAAAAGCAGCTGAAAGTAGGAAATCCACAGAATACCACAATATAAAGCTAAACTACAGTCCGAATCTCCTACGAACTAGCATCAACAGCACAATATAGCTACCACAGGATAATTTAACAAATAAAGATGCAATGCAATGCACATAACCGCTACGGCGTGTAGCCCGATCCAATTTAACGTCGACGGCGCTCACTGGGGGTACGTACAGACTCCGGAGGGGCTCCTACAGCCCAAGCGCAATACTGCTGCGGCGTGCAGCCCGATCCTCATATCAACCACTGCGGCGTGCAGCCCGATCCCATACTCAGTCCACAATAAGCAAATAAGTCACAAAACAATTCATTTTTCTTAATTCCAGTTCTCAATTCATAATTTATGAAAAATACTTTAACTTTATTAAATTTGTAAAAGCCGGTGACTTAGCATTTCAAAAGTGCGATTTCAATTTCCAGGACTGAGATCAGTGATTTAAGCAATTATAGCTATCACATAAATATTGTCCTCTAAGGACGCACAGATCGGCACAAGGGCCCAAACAAGGCTTAAAGCCCACAATTATATCAAATACAGTGTATTTCCAACACTAACAACATATCATTCACATCCGGGATGGACCAAGTCTAAATCCCTAGTCACAATCAGTCCCACACCTGCCACGGTGTGCGAGCCACGCCCTACTAGCATCACAATGTGCTAAGCCGGGGTTTCGAACCCTCAGGCTACCGTATACACAAACTACTCACCTCTAGCCGGTCGTAGACTCGTCCACGATGCCTTTTCCTTTGAAATTCGCTGCCTCGTGTGTAGAATCTAGTCAAATAACAATAATTATATCAAATACGGGTCAAAGAATCATAACCCACTTCAATTTACATGAAATTCGCATAAATACACCAAGTTGGTAAAACCCGACCCCGGGCCCACTACTCGGAAAATTTCGAAATTAGTACCAACACGACCCTCATCTCGCCACGAATCCGTGCATATAAAATTTATCGAAATTGGAGTTCAAATGGCCTTCCAAATCCAAAAATCCCGTTTTCAATACTTAGGCCACTATTCTTCAAGATTTCAACCCAATTTCATGAAGATTGATGTTAATTCTACCATAAAATGATGTTTTTGAGTCAAGAATCTTACCTCCGACGAATACCCGATGACTTCTCGGTGATTTCCTCGAGTTTTCTTCTCTCTAGGGCTCAAAATTGTGTTTTGGGGGTGTAAACCCGTAACCCCTCTGCTTCTGGATTTTATTCACTGCTATAGCTTTTTGCTCTTCGCGTTCGAGTGAGCTCCCACGCGTTCGCGATGAACAGCCCTCACTTACCCTTCACGAACGCGACTCCTTCCATGCGTTCGCGATGCCCAACTTCCAGCTACCCTTCGCGAACGCGACGCCATTCACGCGTTCGCGATGCTCAAACTCCCAGCGCCCAAAATCCTTCTACGCGTTCGCGATACTTCTCCCGCGAACGCGAAGACTTACCCTCACACACCTACGCGAACGCGACTGCTGGAACGCGAACGCGATGCACACGATCCCTGGCCTACGCGAACGCGGCTCCCCGTCCCCGCGAACGCGATGCACTGATAAGCTTGGCCTTCGCGAACGCGGCCCTTGCCACGCGAACGCGAAGGCTTAAAGGCCTGGGCAGAACCTGCAGTTTTTCTGCAGATTTTTGCCAAGTCCAAATGCCCGGTTGATGGTCCGAAATCATCCCGAGGCCCCCGGGACCCCAACGGAAACCACCAACGTACTCCAAAACATGATACGGACTTGTTCCAATCAAAAAAACACCATCCTAAACATCAAAATCACCATATACACACGAATTCAAGCCTAAGTTTCTTCAAAACTTTCAAAACTAACATTCAATCCAAAACCCGATCAAACGATGTCCGAATGACCTGAAAATTTTCAGACATATCCAAAATCACATAACGAAGCTACATAAATTGTCGGAATTCCATTCCGACCTCCGGATCAAAATATCACCTACCATCCGATTTTCGCCAAAATTCAACCTTCGCCAATTCAAGCCTAAAACTACACCGGACCTCCGAATTTAATTCCGATTGCTCTCCTAAGTCATAAATGATCCCCCAAAACTAGTCGAATCATCGGAAATCCAGTTTCGAGCACACTAACTCAATAGTCAACTCTAGGTTGACTTCCCACATTCAAGCTTTCTTCAAACATACTATTTGCTTCATTTTCAATCCAAATCACTCCTAACTCACCCGATATATTCAAATACTGATTTAAAAGCATAAGATATGTAAATGCAATATAATGGGGTGGTAATTTCCCGTAACGACGGGCCGGGTCGTTACACATGAATTCCATATGTATTAATTCAACCTATCTAATATACGGTCTGGATTTCTATTGTATTCTTAATAAAATGAATATACTAAACATCAGAAAACAATGTTAAGTGTACAAATATTATTATATAGTAGACTTTCACTTGATGGACAAAAATTAATGGTATCTTTCATACCACTGATGTCTTAGGTAATCTTGTCAACTATAAGGCAAATTTTAACAATAAAGTAAATAAGTAGCAATTGTAGATAGTACCACATCAACAATCAAGAATATTTAAGTCACTTAAATATGACAATACATAAATGAAACACTCATATGTTTCACTTGTCAAATATAAATTTGTGTGATAACCATCCTGGGTGGTATTTTCACACCAGGATGGTGTATAATAATATAACACAAATAAAACAAGTAAATCATGAGATGTATTTAAGTGGACTATAAAAGTATTAACGATACATTATCTAATCAAATGCCGTAAACGGAATTTGAATTTGTCCACAATAAAATAGTTCATCTATTTTATTATCACCTAATCATAAGTAAATAACACGACAATAGATGTTATATAACTAATAGTCATGTCCTTTCAACAAGTATATTCTAATTTACCTAATAGTATGATATGATAGGTTTGTTACATCTATATTCAATAATAATAGTTGAATTTATTATTAAATATTATTATTGATCACTGTGATAATAGAATATGCCATAGTGGCCATAAAGAAAATATTAGGTGTGTAGTAATTCTGTTATAATTTTGTTTGTCAAAATTATATTTGAGTGAGGATCGGCACTTATTAGTGTAAGTGCTGGGAGAAAAATATCAGCTGTGTTTATTCCAAAAATACTAGCTGATGTTACATTATGTGTATCATATGGAATACATAGTCTTGTTGAATAGGCGGATATCATTATAAAGATTACATAGTATCCATATCTAATAGTATAACTAAAGTATTGGCCATATTGATTCAACTCTAATATGAACTAATAACAACTATAATAAAATTGGATAACAGCAATGTCTTAGTGTACATAATAGAAACATAGTAGTAATTATCATGTTTACTAGGAATATCCCGTTGACCAAGGACATAAGTATATTGAAGATTTGTAACGACCCGGCCCGTCGTTATGGGAATTTACCACCCCGTCATGTTGCAATTATATGTTTTATGCTTTTATATCAGTGTTAGAGCCTATCGGGTGAGTTAGGAGTAAATTGAATTGAAAATGAAGCAAATAGCATGTTTGAAGGAAGTTTGAATATGGAAGGTCAACCTAGAGTTGACTATCGAGTTAGAGTGCTCGGAATCAGATTCTGATGATTCAACTAGTTTCGGGGGATCATTTATGACTTAGGAGAGCAATCGGAATTGAATTTGGAGGCCCGGTGTAGTTTTAGGCTTGAATTGACTAAGGGTGAATTTTGGCGAAATCCGAACGGTAGGTGAGATTTTGACCCGGGGGTCGGAATGGAATTCCAACAGTTGCAGTAGCTCCGTTAGGTGATTTTGGAGGTGCCTGCAAAATTTGAGGTCATTCGGAGGTCGTTTGGTCGGGTTTTTGATGGAATGGGCAATTCGGAAATTTTGAAGAAAACTTAGGCTTGAATCCGTGTGTAATTGGTGATTTTGATGTTTAGGATGGTGTTTTTATGATTGGAACAAGTTCGTATCGTGTTTTGGAGTATGTTGGTGGTTTTCGTCGGGGTCCCGGGGGCCTCGGGGTGAATCCGGTCCATCATCCGGGCATTTTGAACTTGGAAAAATCTGTTGTAAATTGCAGATCACTATGCAGAAGGCAAAGCCTTCGCGTTCGCGAGGTCAAGGCCCGCGTTCGCGTAGGCTGGGGCACTTTGGTCATCGCGTTCGCGAGGAGGACGGCCACGTTCACGTAGAAGGAATCTGGGAAGCATCGCGTTCGTGATGGGGTTAGTCGCGATCGCGTAAGAGGAAATAGCGAAGCATCGCGTTCGCGTGGATGGAGGCCGCTTTCGCGTAGAAGGACCTCCGGATGGCTGAAGAAATGTGCATCGCGAACGCGTGGGGGCATGTCGCATTCGCGAAGGGAAAATGGATCAGTGCATCGCGGACGCGTGGTAGTTAACGCGAACGCGAAGATTAAAATGATGCTGGGCATCGCGAACGCGAGTGGAGTCACGCGAACGCGTAGAGCAAAGGTTCTAGGCAGTGAAGTTAAAACCAGAAACAATTCACTTACGGGTTCATATACACAAAACACAATTTTTGAGCCCTAGAGAGAAGAAATCACGGGAAAACGCTGGGAAATCATCGGGTATTCATCGGAGGTAAGTTTCTTGACTCAAAAACATCATTTTATGGTAGAATTAACATCAATCTTCATGAATTTGGGTGGAAATTGTGAAGGATTGTGGTCTAGATATTGAAAATGAAAATTGGGTTTTTGAAAGGCCAATCGAACTCCGATTTTGGTAAATTTTATATGTACGGACTCGTGGCGAGACGAGGGTTCTGGAAATATGAGTTTCGAAATTTTTCGAGATGTGGGCCCGGGGCTCGGGTTTTGCAAATTTCGTTATTTTTGATATTTTTCGAGTTCTTTCGATTGGGTTATGTTCCATTAGCCTATTTTGATATATTTGTACTGATTTTGGCTAGTTTGGATGTGCGTGGATGTCGGTTCGAGGAGCTAAGGCGTCGCGGGCATGAGTTTTCGTCGGTTCGAGGTGGGTAATACTTGTAAATGATGTTCTGAGGGTTAGTTAACCCCGGACTTGCACATCTTAGTGCTGTGTTGAGGTGACTTGCACGCCGAATAACGGGCGTGGGGTAGAGCACCATTGGGGATCGTGACTTGGTCCGTCCCGCGTAATAATAATAATACCTAATTGTTAAAATGAATTGGACTAATTATCATGCTTGGGCTTCGTGCCGACTATTTGAATCCTTCAAGGATTGGTATCACTGTTTTGATAACACTGTGCATATTTTACTCTAAATTTAAGGTTTAAAATGGAATTATCGCTATTCAGCATTTTTATAAGGTTATGAAAAACTTGAACAAGGTCTTAATAACATTTTTTGCTGTGAGCTAATATGATATTGTTGCCCGTAGGGCTTTCTTGATTATTTGTTAGACTGATTGGGGCCGAGGGCCATATATTAGGGAATGACATTCATGTGAGCATATACATACACATGCATGGATCGGACTGCACGCCGCAGTGGTATATGGATCGGGCTGCGCGCCGCAGCAGGTGTGATATTGATATTGTGCTTGGGCTGTAGGAGCCCCTCGGAGTCTGGACACCCCCAGTGAGCACGGGTACCCAAAAGGATCGGGCTACACGCCGTAGCGGTCATATGCATTGCATGGCATACATACATTGGTTTACGTGTACTACATGGCATAACATTTTAGCACTCATACTTTACTTGCACATGTGCATTTGTTGCTTTATTGACCAGATCTCCTGGTATAAATTGTTAAGGAGTGCTGAGCCCGAGAGGCTGATTTGAGTGCTGACTTGCACTGCTTGAGATTGTATCCAGGTATTGGTATATTATTATGAAAGGTAGCTGAAAATTGAGAGTTCTAAATAATCTACTCACATATGTTGAAAAGGAATAAAATGATAGTGTTTTGAAGTTTAATGATAGTTCTGTATTGTGTAGCAAGAGATCGTGCCTTGCGTGGTTTTCTTTCCTTCAGCATTATTTACTTTTATTACAGCTGAGTTGGAAGTACTCACACCCGACTCCCTGCACCTTGTGTGCAGATCCAGGTACATCACGGCAGGGCTGATTCTATTTCGGCTCGGGAGTGCTTTTGGACAGTCGAGGTAGCTGCCAGCGTTCGCAGGACCTGATTCTCCAGTTTGTCTGTATTTTGTTCTGATCATCCCACACTTGTGCACAGTTATATTCACTATTTACACTTTGTATACTCTGTAGAGGCTCATGACTCTTGACCCTTCGGTCTATGGGAGTTGGTATGTTTTGGGACTTGGTTCCCTGTTTGATATATATATATCACCGTTGTTTATGACTTGATATGCTTAAATGGGCTAAAGAGAGCTTCTAGCTCCGTTATTGTTATTGATTGGTCAAGCTGGCTTAGCAATGTGCTGGGCGCCATCACGACCGAATTTGGGGTCGTGACAAGTTGGTATCAAAGCCTAGGTTTACTAGGCCTCATGAGTCTTGAGCCGGTTAGTTGAGTTTTGTGGATCGGTACGGGGACGCCTGTACTTATCCACGGGAGGCTGCAAACCTTTAGGAAACACTCCACACTTCTTGGAATTCTTATCGTGCGTACTTGATTCAGATTGAGATATACCATTTTAAAACTCCTTCCACACGTCTGAGTACGCTTCGAGCGCTCAGTAATGTAATTGCCTTATGGCTTGTGATTCCCCGATCGAGGGGCGAGATATAATCTCCATGAGTTCATGTTGGGCCAGTCGGGAGGACTTGAGGCCGGATCCTTGTCTATGGCTTGAGCACCAAGGTATTAATTTTGCGAGTCGGTATTATGAAGTTCATACGATCGGTGCTGATCCTTATTGTGCAAATGGCAGTTTGATAATGGGAGAGCTGTAAGGTATTCGGTTCTTATTGTGATTTGATATGTAGCCCTAGCTATGGGCGTGAGAAATAATTATCATATCTCGTAATTGGAAGGTAAAGTGCCTTATGTGTAGTGGAACGAGTTTAAACTTAGGAAGACTAAAGTGATTTTGATATGTGTTATGATTCGAGCAGGTACAACGCAGGTTCAAGTATAAATTATGATAATATGATTCGTATAGTATTGAGATTTAATGTTGTTGAAATACATTGTGATATCTTGTTGAGTTGTGGATGTATTGTTAGAATGGTTTGGTGATTTTCTGGCAGGTGGATAGGCCAATTTACAAAGGAAACTCTGCCGAATTTTTTGGAAAATTTGGGACTTAGA
The DNA here is from genome assembly GCA_032618575.1 of Nicotiana noctiflora. NCBI lineage: Eukaryota > Viridiplantae > Streptophyta > Magnoliopsida > Solanales > Solanaceae > Nicotiana > Nicotiana noctiflora. Next base: position 90,037 of record JASVEL010010454.1, on the reverse strand, counting down.
AAGATTTCTGTCACCTAAAGAGAGCGGGCTTATTGGTGGTGCGTGTATATCTACAAGAATTGCAGAAGAGCTAAGGTCTCTGATGATTCGAGTCTCTGTCAAGGCTTGTAAATGACTTGAGATTAATCTCATATTAATATTTCGGCATCACTTGAGTAATAATGATATGAGTGGTTGAAAGTGCTTTGATGAATGGCTTCGAGCTAAGTTGGGGAGGTTGCTATTGATTAACTGATTGCACTATTATGTGCTTTGTTGATTCTGTCTCTAAGTATGTTGGGAAATTCTGGTAAAGGTTATGGTGCTTCGTAGATCTGATGAAGTACTAGGGTGTTTTGAACTGCTGTTGGTAAAGAATGTTCATGGTATAGAAAAGAAAGATAGCGAATTGTACCTGTAAGTAATCATGTTCTGCGATGTCGGAGTTCTAACAAAACACGAGTGGTTCTACTCAATAGGACAGTTGAATTACAGCTGAATAAGGGTGAATGATGTCCGAGAATGGTTTTGCAGTGTTCAAGATTTTGCTTGTAACAGTCAGGTGCCTTAAGATTTGTGTATGTGGCTAAAGATGGCGGTTTCGTTAGAGAAGATCAAGGCTTGTGTTATATCATGTGAATGATGGGATTCTAGGTATCCGTATGGGGAAGTAATGATAACAATTTAAAAATCGCGGGAAGTTCATCAAAATAAAGTGTGGTAGGATGTGATCCTTCTGGGAAATATTGAGAGAGTATTCAGTGGCCTATATGTCTTAGACCGTGTGGTCTTATGTACGAGTCTCGTGTGGAATGAGTTGATGTGTTGTGGTGCTACAGTAATGGCTAATGAAATTAGAGATGAATCAGAAAGGAAACTGGGTAAATGGAATGACTTGTTAATAAACCAGAACGGTATAAAAAGGAATACGATTGATTCCTGGTGTGTGGTTGAAGTAATGAGTCTTGCAGACATTGCAGCAAAGCTCTTGAGTGCTGGCAGTTGTGTAACTTGATATGGGTATAAGGACTCAGTCCTGGCAGTTAAACTTATGCAACGAATGGGAAGAAATAGTTTGTGATATGTTTTATCATGGTTTGAAAATGAGTATACTCCTGTCGGTATGCGAAGCGTGGAATGTGTAATAAGTTTTCTTCTATATGGGATCACGAAAGTCCTTGCCTAGTGGAGTGCGCCGATGTTGAGGCGGAGGAAAGGGATATGAATTTCCATGTTGTCTTAGTGTGATATGGTATACACGATGTGTTATGGAAAGTTGATAATGGTATATTCTAGGTTTTGAGATCGGTTCATAATATATGGGAAGTCAATAAAATTATTGAGCAGCGCGGACAGCTGCAGGTGAATTAAAAATCGATCTTTCTGATGATTTAAGAAAATGGTACTGCTATTCTAGTAATTTGGCAGAGTATATGGTGCAAAGGGACAAGGTAATGTAAACTGATAATATCCAGTGGTATAGTTGTATTCTCTTGTTGGATCGACTAAAATAATTGAGTCGTTGATGGCATAGTGAAATTTCGAAATGGTTTTCGTGGTATGAATGGACGTTTGATGTGCGTTATGTATTTGTATGGTGAAGTACGGAATCCAGCATGGTGATTCATGTGTTATATGTGTGTTGGAGACTAGAAGTTCTTGTAACCCGCCTACGCAGCGGTGGTATGTCGTGTGTACCGGCACCGTTTAGCAGTTATTGGAAATCGGAAGCCCTAGTGCCTCTCTCTTATTACTTGATAAGACGAATTCGGATTATGATATTTGATTGCTGACTGGTTGTCATGGGTCAGATTGTCTAGACTAATGTGATATGGGCTATGTCGGAAAATGGCACAATTGCGTAGCAGAAAACATCAGAGTATGCTCCAACAGAGTAGTTGTACCCAGGACCAGCGGACGGCTGGTAGGCATTGCTTTGTCAATTGGACCTTAGTGGCGGATGTTAGTGTAGAGGTATCTACCATTGATTCAGTTCCAGTATTGAGAAACGTTGTTAGATGCGTTTCATGTGGCCGAGCTTGAGGCTATATATATATGTTTGCTATAATGAGAAAATTCGACTCGTTATGCATTTTTTTTGCGAGATTGACGCGTGGATCGGGTGGCACGCCGCCACAGGTATGGTATCCGGATCGGGTGGCACGCCGCCACGGGTATGTCGTTGGAGCGGGTTGCACGCCGCAACAGAATATTGTGAAAATATAGTTAGTTATATGCTACCTGGTATACAATACTTCTTCACTTCTGAGGAAAAATCCGTTTTGAGTATCGCTTGGCGAGTGGCACATCAGTTGTGTCCTTTCAGGATTTAATAGCATACGTTAATTGTTTCACCGTGGGTGAGGTTGATTGCTTGGGTTCAAGACCTAGATCTGTGCGTAGCTAACCGTTTTGAGCTTAGTGGCTTGAGGTGCTTCATGAGTAATAATGTTGGGATAGAATCACGAATCGTGGCAAGGCCACGTGATGTTATGACCTCTCGAGGAGGATTCAGGTACTCTATTTCTATAATGCGAGACGCGATCTCAGTTCTATGTTATGATGACACAGAGGAATTGAATTGCAGCTCTTTTGCTGGAGACAGTTGTCATGAATTGAGCTGTCATGATTCGAGTGTGTGCATACGTTTCTATTGGAGCCTATGTTGTGCTCGTCGTGGCTTAGGCCGGTGTTGAGGTGTCTTATCACCGGTGCGGTGTGTTATAATCGAAATGACCGTTGGAGTCATTAATGAATACGAGCATATTGGATCTTAGCTTGTTAGAAAGGTAAAAATCGAGGTTTGGCTCCGAAACCTATTGTGGTATCAGTTAAAAGTGAAATGGATTCATGAATGGTTGACCTGAAAGATGGGTTCGATATATCGCGTGTTCGGTTGCCGTGGGCATGATATGAAGGTGTTGGAAAAAGACTCTATCTAATAAAAAAGGGTTTTTCAGTTGGTATTTGGTTATCATGGGACATTGTGTGATTAGAGACTATTGTCTCGAGTGATTGGGTTGTTTGATACATCATATGATCTCACCCGGAGTAGTGAATATGGGTTATTGCAGTGGATTCGAGTGTATCCTGAGTATATGCATGAGATCTGCATTTGGCCTATGATTTCAGAAAGTGCAATGTGATTTATGGTTCAGATGGGCTGTGAAATTTTGACTATATGGTGTTTTCGGACTTATGTGAGATAGGGTGACGTATGATCGCCCGAGTATATGCTTGGTAAGGTCATTCAGCTTTGAGTTATTTCTAGTACAACTCTGAGTCCGCTCGAGGACGAGCGTTTGTTTAAGTTAGGGAGAATGTAACGACCCGGCACATCGTTACGGGAATTTACCACCCCATCATGTTGCAATTATATGTTTTATGCTTTTATATCAGTGTTAGAGCCTATCGGGTGAGTTAGGAGTAAATTGAATTGAAAATGAAGCAAATAGCATGTTTGAAGGAAGTTTGAATATGGAAGGTCAACCTAGAGTTGATTATCGAGTTAGAGTGCTCGGAATCAGATTCTGATGATTCGACTAGTTTCGGGGATCATTTATGACTTAGGAGAGCAATCGGAATTAAATTTGGAGGCCCGGTGTAGTTTTAGGCTTGAATTGACTAAGGGTGAATTTTGGCGAAATCTGAACGGTAGGTGAGATTTTGACCCGGGGGTCAGAATGGAATTCCGACAGTTGCAGTAGCTCCGTTAGGTGATTTTGGAGGTGCCTGCAAAATTTCAGGTCATTCGGAGGTCGTTTGGTCGGGTTTTTGATGGAATGAGCAATTCGGAAATTTTGAAGAAAACTTAGGCTTGAATCCGTGTGTAATTGGTGATTTTGATGTTTAGGATGGTGTTTTTATGATTGGAACAAGTTCGTATCGTGTTTTGGAGTATGTTGGTGGTTTTCGTCGGGGTCCCGAGAGCCTCGGGGTGAATTCGGACCATCATCCGGGCATTTTGAACTTGGAAAAATCTGCTGTAAATTGCAGATCACTGTGCAGAAGGCTAAGCCTTCGCGTTCGCGAGGTCAAGGCCCGCGTTCGCGTAGGCTGGGGCACTTTGGTCATCTCGTTCGCGAGGAGGACGGCCGCGTTCGCGTAGAAGGAATCTGGGAAGCATCGCGTTCGCGATGGGGTTAGTCGCGATCGCGTAAGAGGAAATAGCGAAGCATCGCATTCGCATGGATGGAGGCCGCGTTCGCGTAGAAGGACCTCCGGATGGCTGAAGAAATGTGCATCGCGAACGCGTGGGGGTATGTCGTGTTCGCGAAGGGAAAATGGATCAGTGCATCGTGGACGCGTGGTAGTTAACGCGAATGCGAAGATTAAAATGATGCTGGGCATCGCGAACGCGAGTGGAGTCACGCGAACGCGTAGAGCAAAGGTTCCAGGCAGTGAAGTTAAAACCAGAAACATTTCACTTACGGGTTCATATACCCAAAACACCATTTTTGAGCCCTAGAGAGAAGAAATCACTGGAAAACGCTGGGAAATCATCGGGTATTCATCGGAGGCAAGTTTCTTGACTCAAAAACATCATTTTATGGTAGAATTAACATCAATCTTCATGAATTTGGGTAGAAATTGTGAAGGATTGTGGTCTAGATATTGAAAACGAAAATTGGGTTTTTGAAAGGCCAATCGAACTCCGATTTTGGTAAATTTTATATGTACGGACTCGTGGCGAGACGAGGGTTCTGGAAATATGAGTTTCGAAATTTTTCGAGATGTGGGCCCGGGGCTCGGGTTTTGCAAATTTCGTGATTTTTGATATTTTTCGAGTGCTTTCGATTGGGTTATGTTCCATTAGCCTATTTTGATATATTTGTACTGATTTTTGGCTAGTTTGGACGTGCGTGGATGCCGGTTCGAGGAGCTAAGACGTCGCGGGCATGAGTTTTCGTCGGTTCGAGGTGGGTAATACTTGTAAATGATGTTTTGAGGGTTAGTTAACCCCGGATTTGCACATCTTAGTGCTGTGTTGAGGTGACTTGCACGCCGAATAACGGGCGTGGGGTAGAGCACCATTGGGGATCGTGACTTGGTCCGTCCCGCGTAATAATAATAATACCTAATTGTTAAAATGAATTAGACTAATTATCATGCTTGGGCTTCGTGCCGACTATTTGAATCCTTCAAGGATTGGTATCATTGTTTTGATAACACTGTGCATATTTTATTCTAAATTTAAGGTTTAAAATGGAATTATTGCTATTCAGCATTCTTATAAGGTTAAGAAAAACTTGAACAAGGTCTTAATAACATTTTTTGCTGTGAGCTAATATGATATTGTTGCCCTTAGGGCTTTCTTGATTATTTGACTGATTGGGGCCGAGGGCCATATGTTAGGGCATGACATTCATGTGAGCATATGCATACACATGCATGGATCGGACTGCACGCTGCAGTGGTATATGGATCGGGCTGCGCGCCGCAGCGGGTGTGATATTGATATTGTGCTTGGGCTGTAGGAGCCCCTCCGGAGTCTGGAGAACCCCAGTGAGCACGGGTACCCAAAAGGATCGGGCTACACGCCGTAGCGGTCATATGCATTGCATGGCATACATACATTGGTTTACGTGTACTACATGGCATAACATTTTAGCACTCATACTTTATTGGCACATGTGCATTTGTTGCTTTATTGACCAGATCTCCTGGTATAAATTGTTAAGGAGTGCTGAGCCCGAGAGGCTGATTTGAGTGCTGACTTGCACTGCTTGAGATTGTATCCAGGTATTGGTATATTATTATGAAAGGTAGCTGAAAATTGAGAGTTTTAAATAATCTACTCACATATGCTGAAAAGGAATAAAATGATAGTGTTTTGAAGTTTAATGATAGTTCTATATTGTGTAGCAAGAGATAGTGCCTTGCGTGGTTTCTTCCCTTCAACATTATTTACTTTTATTACCGCTGAGTTGGAAGTACTCACACCCGACTCCCTGCACCTTGTGTGCAGATCCAGGTACATCACAGCAGAGCTGATTCTATTTCGGCTCGGGAGTGCTTTTGGACAGTCGAGGTAGCTGCCAGCATTTGCAGGACCTGATTCTCCAGTTTGTCTGTATTTTGTTCTGATCATCGCACACTTGTGCACAGTTATATTCACTATTTACACTTTGTATACTCTGTAGAGGCTCATGACTCTTGACCCTTCGGTCTATGGGAGTTGGTATGTTTTGGGACTTGGTTCCCTGTTTGATATATATATATATATATATATATCACCGTTGTTTATGACTTGATATGCTTAAATGGGCTAAAGAGAGCTTCTAGCTCCGTTATTGTTATTGATTGGTTAGGCTGGCTTAGCAATGTGCTGGGCGCCATCACGACCGGATTTGGGGTCGTGACAAGATTAGTGTAGTACATTCCAATCATATGAACACATAAATATACACTACTGAAAAATTCACCTATGGCTACAGATGCAAGACCGTTCCAATAGGTAAGAAAACCGTTGCCATAGATCTGTTGCTACGGTTCAGCCCCCGTTCCACAAGCTGGCGTGGCTATAGAGCTTATGGAATGGTTTTTGCAACGGTTCAGATAACCGTTGCTATAGTACAGTCTATCGCAACGGTTTTTCCTCTTCCTGTTGGAACGATTACTCTCATCAACTGCAACGGTTACTTTTCGTTACCATAAAAGCAACTGCAACGGTCCATAACCGTTACTATATCTATTAAGCCGTTACATGCATGACAGATATTGCAACGGTTGAATTACCTATTGCAACGATTTTGAGAAAATTTTGGAACAGTTTATAGGTCCTATTGCATCGGTTTGTAGAATAATTTGGAACGATTACAGATGCTATTGCAACGGTTGAACTACCTATGGCAACGGTTGAATTAACTATCGCAACGGTTTTGTTAGTTGTAACAGTTTAATTGAATTGAAAATAGTGTCTCCTGTTGCAATAATCTATAAAACACTACAATTTATATAAATAATAAAATAAAACTATTCATAATCCAAATTATCTAACAAGCTAATTAATAATAAATCCATACATAGTGATGAAACCAATAAGTACATACAATTGATCTTTCAAGTCCAAAATTTTAAAATGTTTTGATAACAAACATATATTCTTAGAAACCGCCACATGCAGCTACAACAATCAACAATTCAAAAATCTCTTAAGTAAGATCAAGATCTTCATCACTGCTTTCATCACTACCTCTGCCTTCCATTGCTTCTTCTACTCCACCTACAAAAGAGTATAAATAAAATTATAAATCTCATTTCCTTGATATCAAGGACATCAGTATCTGGCTTGGACAGCAAGGACATGCTTCACCTAGTAAATCATAACTTACCATCCGTTCGATGCACTCAATTCGAAAGCCGAAAAGTGCATTAATATCTGCAACTTCATGGTTCCCACGAATTAGATGTACATCGAGGGGATACTCAACCTAAAGCATCAATTTAAGATCATAAAAATTACAGAGCAACTAAGAAGTTGAAAGCATACAAACATCTAGATATAAGAGTACCTCTAAAGCAAGAAGAATTAAACACAAGAGGAACCTTTAAGGCAAGAAGAAGAGTTATGGTTTACAAACTGTGCTGGCCCCTGTCAGCATAATCTCCTAAGAAGAGGTAGTCAATATACCTGGTATTCACTTACCAAAATTAGTATCAAACTAGAAGACAGATCTTGACACATCAAACTGATCCAAGTGATAAATCAATCCAAAAAATGGTACAAGTCTGCAGGAGTCAAAATGACATGAGAGACAGCAAATAGACACCAAGAGAATATTGTGACAGTCTCACCTGAGACCAAGTAAACTAGTAAAGCAACTCTGAGAAAATAAGTTTTGATAAATAAAGGCTACATAATCTGCTACATGTGATATTTGGTTATGCTACATCACTTTTACCAAGAGGTTTATTGGTCTCATCTTTTCCAGTTAATTGAAGACAACATGATTTTACAATCAAATGGTTCCATAACACATAGTATATGGCGGAGAAACACAGCCAAGATGAGGAATACAATTATTATTCCTAATTTAAGCAATTGGGCATAATTCAGACCTTCTAAACAATACGAATTAAAATAGGTTTTCAGATGGGTCGGATAATTGATTTGGGAAAATGAACCGGGTGTTTCAAAATGTGTATTGGCCCTCCCTAGATGGGTTTGTGTCCCTTAACAGACAGTGGTATTTGTGTTCAAATGTATAACGATAGGGCTATACACAGTCGAATACTCAAATGGAGGGTAGATATGAAAAACTCTCAAAATGAGAGTGGTAAATATGGCCATTTTCCATATAATCAATATCAGAATTCTAATAGCCGTACTGAGACACCAGAAAGTTACAACAAAAAGCAAACTGCAACCCCCGCAATTTTCAATCAAAATATCCATTCAAAGCAAAAAGAGGGTAAATCGAAAAAATACAGCAACCCAAGGAATTTATGCTGTCAAAGGGCTTGGACAGAAAATAAAACAGGCAGAAGCAAGATAAGAGTCAAGGCACTTACGATATATCCCCAGCAGTCGATGGGGAACCGTACTCATCGAAATGATGCATAAGATCCCCAAATTGCCCATGCAAGTCACCAAATATCTTAATAGGAGCCCTAAGCTGTAAAACACTAGGTTCACTCGCAAATATCCTTTCGGCACTGTCACAAAGATCAGCCATCTCATTGCAGTCCAAGAAAAATTGCCGCCGAACAGGCGGCTTCCAGCCACGAGGCTTCAAAAGATGGGCAATCACCTGAAATAGTAAGGAAAAGAAATGATATACCTAACAAAATACAGTTTTTCGTCTTCATCCAAAAATAACCGCTTAATTTATAATGATGGTGGCAGTTACATTTAGTACACAACAGGTAAGTCTCACCTTGAGATTCAGAATGGTTATGGACTAATTACCCTGATTGAGTCAGTGCAGTCCAATTGTATCGCAACCCCACCTCCCCCCCCCCCAAACTCACCCTACAAGGCCATAAGACGCAAACAAGGAAACAAAAATATTATTCTCCCTCTCTTTCTTCCCTTCAAAGTACTGTTACACACTTTTACTCCCCAGTTCATGTAACGACCCGGCCCATCGTTACGGGAATTTCCACCCCGTTACCTTGCATTTGCATATCTTATGCTTTTATAACAGTATTAGAGTATATCGGGTGAGTTAGGAGTAAATTGGACTGAAAATGAAACAAATAGCATGTTTGAAGAAAGCTTGAATATGAGAAGTCAACCAAGAGTTGACTATTGCGTTAGAGTGCTCGGAACAGGATTCTGATGATTCGACTAGTTCCGGGGGATCATTTATGACTTAGGAGAACAATCGGAATTGAATTCGGAGGTTCGGTGTAGTTTTAGGCTTGAATTGGCGAAGGTTGAATTTTGGCGAAAACCGGATGGTAGGTGATATTTTGATCCGGGGGTCGAAATGGAATTACGACAATTTTTGTAGCTTCGTTATGTGATTTTGGATGTGTCTGCAAATTTTCAGGTCATTCGGGCATCGTTTGATCGGGTTTTGGATTGAATGTTAGTTTTGAAAGTTTTGAAGAAACTTAGGCTTGAATTCGTGTGTAAATGGTGATTTTGATATTTAGCATGGTGTTTTTATGATTGGAACAAGTCCGTATCATGTTTTGGAGTTCGTTGGTGGTTTTTGTTGGGGTCTCGGGGGCCTCGGGATGATTTCGGACCATCAACCGGGCATTTGGACTTGGCAAAAATCTGCAGAAAAACTGCAGGTTCTGCCCAGGCCCTTAAGCCTTCGCATTCGCGTGGCAAGGGCCGCGTTCGCGAAGACCAAGCTTATCAGTGAATCGCATTGGCGGGGATGGGGAGCCGCGTTCGAGTAGGCCAGGGATCGTGTGCATCGCGTTCGCGTTCCAGCAGTCGCGTTCGCGTAGGCGTGTGAGGGTAAGTCTTCGCGTTCGCGGGAGGAGTATCGCGAACGCGTAGAAGGATTTTGGGCGCTGGGAGTTTGAGCATCACGAACGCGTGAATGGTGTCGCGTTCGCGAAGGGTAGCTGGAAGTTGGGCATCACGAACGCGTGGAAGGCGTCGCGTTCGCGAAGGGTAAGTGAGGGCTGTTCATCGCGAACGCGTGGGAGCTCACACGAACGCGAAGAGCAAAAAGCTCTGGCAGTGAATAAAATCCAGAAACAGAGGGGTTACGGGTTTACACCCTCAAAACATAATTTTGAGCCCTAGAGAGAAGAAACCTCGAGGAAATCACTGAGAAGTCATCGGGTATTCGTCGGAGGTAAGATTCTTGACTCAAAAACATCACTTTATGGTAGAATTTACATCAATCTTCATGAAATTGGGTTGAAATCTTGAAGAAATGTGGCCTAAATATTGAAAACGGGATTTTTGGATTTGGAAGATCATTTGAACTCCGATTTCGATAAATTTTATATGCACGGACTCATGGAGAGATGAGGGTCGCGTTGGTACTAATTTCGAAATTTTTCGAGTAGTGGGCCCGGGGTCGGGTTTTACCAACTTAGTGTATTTATGCGAATTTCATGTAAATTGAAATGGGTTATCATTCTTTGACCCGTATTTGATATAATTATTGTGGTTTGACTAGATTCTATGCACGAGGGAGCTAAATTCAAAGGAAAAGGCATCGCGGACAAGTCTACGACCGGCTAGAGGTGAGTAGTTTGTGTATATGGTAGCCTGAGGGTTCGAAACCCCGGCTTAGCACATTGTGACGCTAGTAGGGCGTGGCTCGCACACCGTGGCAGGTGCGGGACTAATTGTGACTAGGGATTGAGACTCGGTCCATCCCGGATGTGAATAATATGTTGTTAGTGTTGGAAATACACTGTATTTGATATAATTATGGGTTGTAAGCCTTGTTTGGGGCCTTGTGCCGATCTGTAGCGTCCTTAGAGGACAATATTTATGTGATAGCTATAATTGCTTAAATCACTGATCTCAGTCCTGGAAATTGAAATCACCTTTTTAAAATGCTAAGTCACCGGTTTTTGCAAATTTAATAAAGTTACAGTATTTTTCACAAATTATGAATTGAGAACTGGAATTAAGAAAAATGAATTGTTTTGTGACTTATTGCTTATTGTGGACTGAGCATGGGATCGGGCTGCATGCCGCAGTGGTTGATATGAGGATCGGGCCGCACGCCGCAGCAGTATTGCGCTTGGGCTGTAGGAGCCCCTCCGGAGTCTGTACACACCCCCAGTGAGCGCCGTCGATGTTAAATTGGATCGGGCTACACGCCGTAGCGGTTATGTGCATTGCATTGCATCTTTATTTGTTGAATTACTCTGTGGTAGCTGTATTGTATTGTTGATGCTAGTTCGTAGGAGATTCGAATTGTAGTTTAGCTTCATTATGTGGTAATCTGTGGATTTCTTATTTTCAGCTGCTGTTATATATTTATTACTCACTGAGTACTTAGTACTCACCCCTACTCCCTGCACCTTTTGTGTGCAGACTCAGGTACTCAGGAGCAGTAGACAGGCATTTCCCGCGGTTGCAGTGTCATAACGAGTTGCTGAGGTAGCTGCCTACGTTCGCAGAACCTAGCTTCTCCTCTCATTTCCAGTTGTTATTTTGTATTTTGTATTCAGACCTGAGTACTTCTATATCGTACTCTCTATTCATGTTGGGTTTTGTTAGAGGCTCTAGACTTGTGACTCCGGATCTTTGGGAGTGTCAGTATTTTGTTCTTTATTATTATTATTGGAGTTCTTAAACTCATATATTCTTCTTGGGTTGTCCATTTGGGATCGGTATTCGATGTAATCAGAAATAGTTGGTCCGGCTGGCCTAGCTTGATTGTTGGGCGCCATCATGACCGGATTGGGGTCGTGACATTTGGTATCAGAGCCTAGGTTATTAGGACTCGCGAGTCATGAGCCGGTTTAGTAGGCTTTCGCGGATCGGTACGTAGACGTCCGTATCTATCCTCGAAGGGCTACAAAAACTTTAGGAAAAACCTCATTTTCTTGGATTCATATCGTGCGATCTGTGTTATCATGAAACAAAAATTTTCCATATTCTATTCTCTTGCAGATGGCGAGAACACGAGCTAACGGACGTGGCGGACGACCACCATTGGCACCCGGAGGCCGTGGTCGTGGTAGAGGTAGGGCAGCAGTGCCAGTGCCTGCTGACCCACCAGCTGACCAGACTCAAGGTCAGATTCCTACACCAGTGGCCCAAACTCAGGACCAGATTCCAGCGGCAGACGCTCCGGCAACTCAGGTTCAGGCACCGACAGTGCCCATTGTCATACCAGGTCTTCAGGAGACCTTGGCTCAGATCTTATCGGTGTGCACGAGCTTGGCACAGGTAGTTGCAGCTACTGCTGCAGTATCTTCTTCACAGGCAGGGGGAGGGAATCGGACCCCCGTGGCTCACACACCCGATCCAGTTCAGCCAGTTGCGCCCGTTGCACCAGCTCCCGCATATATGGTTCCAGTTATGCCCGACGATGAGCAGCGTCATTTGGAGAGATTTGAAAAGTTACAGCCTCCGACATTCAGTGGTGCTGAGGGCGAGGACGCCCAGGGTTTTCTTGACAGATGTCAGCGCATGCTTCGCACCGCGGGTATTCTAGAGTCCGGCGGTGTTTCATTCACCACTTTTCAGTTCACAGGTGCAGCATTTCAGTGGTGGGAGGATTTCGAGAGGCGTAGGCCTGCTGGGGCAGCGTCCCTCACTTGGCAGCAGTTCTCCATGGTATTTTTGGAGAAGTACGTGCCTCAGGTCTCAGAGAGAGGAGCTGCGACGTCAGTTCGAGTGGTTGAAGCAGGGAGATATGACGGTTAATCAGTACGAAACGAGATTCACACAGTTGGCCCGCCATGCCATGTGGATGGTTCCTACAGAGAGAGAGAGGATTCGGAAATTTATCGATGGCCTAATTTATCCCATCCGCATATTGGTGACCAGGGAGAGAGTTTCGGCAGTTACCTTTGAGGAGGTGGTTGATGCTGCCCGTCATATTGAGACAGATCGCCGCAGAGAGCGGGAGGAGAGAGAGGCTAAGAAGCCTCGTGGTACTGGCAATTACAGTGGTGCTCCGTCTAGGGGCCAATTTCAGCATAACAGAGGTTGCTCTTTCAGGTCTCATCAGTATGGACATGCAGAGTCCAGTGGGGTTTCATCAGATCGTGGTCGGCAGGGCCATCAGGGTTATCAGGGTCAGCAGAGCCGTCAGCAGAGTCAGCCTGTACTGAGTGCTCTTCCAGCTCAGAGCTCTGCTCCTGCTTCCTCAGCACAGGGTTCATCGGTAGCGAGGGGTACTCAGCAGCCCCTTCTTCCATCTTCAGGCCGTTGTTTTGAGTGCGGTGATTTGGGCCATATCAGGAGAGAGTGTCCTCAGTGGCTTCGTAAGCGGTCTCAGCAGAGGGATCAGCCTTCGTCTTCTACTCCTATTTCTTCAGCGCCAGCACAGTCGGCTAGGACTGGTGGCCAGGTATCCAGAGGTCGCCCTAGGGGTGAGGATCGTACTGGTGGAGGCCAGGCTCGTTTCTATGCTCTTCCGGGTAGGAAGGATGCTAGTGCTTCAGATGCGGTTATTTCAGGTATTATCTCAGTCTGCCACAGGGATGCTTCTGTCTTATTTGATCTCGGATCCACCTATTCTTATGTCTCTACTTATTTTGCACATCATTTGGGTATGACCCATGGTATTCTTGCTTTGCCCGTACATGTGTCTACCCCAGTGGGGGATACTGTTGTTGTGGATCAGGTATATCGATCCTGTATTATTACTATTCGGGGTCTGGAGACTCGAGTTGATTTATTACTACTGGGCATGGTAGATTTCGATGTAATTCTAGGCATGGATTGGCTATCTCCTTACCATGCGATTATGGACTGTCATGCCAAGACAGTCACACTAGCTATTCCAGGTAATCCGAGGATCGAGTGGCGTGGCTTGACTGATTATGTGTCCGACGGGGTGATTTCTTATATAAAGGCCCAACGAATGATTGGCAAGGGTTGTTTATCTTATTTGGCCTTCATTAGAAATGTTGAGGCTGAGACACCCAGTCTTGATTCGGTCCCCATTGTGAGGGAGTTTTCGGATGTATTTCCAGCAGACCTACCAGGCATGCCGCCTGATCGAGATATCGACTTTGGTATTGACTTGGTGCCGGGCACTCAGCCTATTTCTATTCCTCCCTATCGCATGGCACCAGCAGAGTTAAAAGAATTGAAAGAACAGCTTCGGGAACTCTTAGATAAGGGTTTCATTCGTCCGAGTGTGTCACCTTGGGGTGCACCGGTGTTGTTCGTGAAGAAGAAAGATGGCACAATGAGAATGTGCATTGATTACAAGCAGCTGAACAAGGTAACAGTGAAGAATAAATACCCATTGCCTCGTATTGAGGACCTATTTGATCAGCTCCGGGGAGCTAGTGTATTTTCTAAGATTGATCTTCGATCGGGTTATCATCAGTTGAAGATCAGGGACTCGGATATTATGAAGACAGCGTTCAGGACGCGATATGGGCACTACGAGTTCCTGGTGATGTCTTTCGGGTTGACTAATGCCCCAGCTGCATTCATGCACTTGATGAATAGTGTATTTTGGCCGTACCTTGATTCTTTTGTAATTGTGTTTATTGATGATATTCTGGTGTATTCACGCAGCCAGGAGGAGCATGCACATCATTTGAGGGTGGTATTGCAGAGGTTGAGAGAAGAGAAGCTCTATGCGAAATTCACTAAGTGTGAGTTCTGGCTTGATACTGTGGGTTTTCTGGGACATATAGTGTCTAGTGATGGTATTCGGGTTGATCCACAGAAGGTTGAGGCAGTGCAGAATTGGCCCAGACCTTCCTCAGCTACAGAGATTCGGAGTTTTCTCGGCTTGGCAGGCTATTATCGCCGGTTTGTTCAGGGTTTCTCATCTATTGCTTCACCGTTGACTAAGTTGACACGGAAGAATGCTCCATTTGTGTGGTCTGATGAATGTGAGGAGAGCTTCCAGAAGCTCAAGGAGGCTTTGACCACAGCTCCAGTACTTGTGTTGCCATCAGCCTCAGGGTCATATATGGTGTATTGTGATGCTTCTAGAGTTGGACTCGGTTGTGTGTTGATGTAGGAGGGTAGAGTTATCGCATATTCTTCTCGTCAGCTAAATCCCCACGAGAAGAACTACCCTGTTCATGATTTGGAGTTAGCTGCTATTGTTCATGCCTTGAAGATTTGGAGGCATTATCTATATGGTGTATCTTGTGATGTATATACGGACCACCGCAGCCTTCAGCATTTGTTTAAGCAAAAAGATCTAAATTTGAGGCAGCGGAGATGGCTTGAATTGCTTAAAGACTATGATATTACTATCTTGTATCATCCCGGGAAAGCCAATGTAGTGGCTGATGCATTGAGCCGGAAGGCCATTAGTATGGGCAGTTTGGCGTATATTCCAGTTGGGGAGAGACCCCTAGCAGTTGATGTTCAGGCGTTAGCTAATCAGATGGTGAGGCTGGATATTTCTGAGCCCGGTCGGGTGATGGCTTGTGTAGTAGCTCGTTCTTCTTTATATGATCGTATTCGAGAGCGCCAGTATGATGATCCACACTTACTTGTCCTTAAGGACGGAGTTCAGCATGATGATGCTAGAGATGTCACTATTGATAGTGATGGTGTATTGCGGATGCAGGGCCGGATATGCGTGCCCAATGTTGACGGCCTTCGTGAATTGATATTGGAGGAAGCCTACAGCTCGCGGTATTCTATTCATCCAGGAGCCGCGAAGATGTATCAGGATTTGAAGCAGCATTGCTGGTGGAGAAAGATGAAGAAAGATATTGTGAGCCATGTGGCTCGGTGTCTAAACTGTCAGCAGGTCAAGTATGAGCATCAGAGACCTGGTGGTGTATTCCAACGTATTGATATTCCGGAGTGGAAGTGGGAAAGAATAACTATGGACTTTGTTAGTGGACTCCCTCGAATAGCGAGGAAGTTTGATTCAGTTTGGGTGGTGGTGGATAGGTTGACCAAGTCAGCTCACTTCATCCCAGTGTGTACTACTTATTCCTCAGAGCGGTTGGCAGAGATATTCATCCGTGAGATAGTGAGATTTCATGGAGTTCCCATTTCTATTATATCAGACAGAGGTACCCAGTTCACATCTCAGTTCTGGAGGACATTTCAGCGAGAGTTGGGTTCACAGGTAGAGCTGAGCACAGCATTTCATCCACAGACGGATGGGCAGTCTGAGCGTACTATTCAGATATTGGAGGACATGTTGCGTGCTTGTGTCATTGATTTTGGTGGTTCATGGGCTGATTATTTGCCTTTGGCGAAGTTTGCTTACAATAATAGCTATCAGTCCAGCATTCAGATGGCGCCGTATGAAGCTTTATATGGGAGGCGATGTAGGTCTCCGGTTGGTTGGTTCGAGCCCGGCGAGGCTAGGTTGTTAGGGACAGAGTTAGTCCAAGATGCCTTAGATAAGGTGAAGGTGATTCAGGAGAGACTTCGCACAGCTTAGTTGCGTCAGAAGATTTATGCAGACCGGAAGGTTCGAGATGTGTCTTACTCAGTAGGTGAGAAGGTGTTGTTGAAGGTTTCACCTATGAAGGGTGTTATGAGGTTTGGAAAGAAAGGGAAGTTGAGCCCCAGGTTTATTGGACCTTTTGAGGTGCTTAGGAAAGTTGGGGAGGTGGCTTATATGCTTGCTTTGCCACCCAGCTTGTCGGGAGTTCACCCGGTGTTCCATGTATCTATGCTCCGGAAGTATGTCGGAGACCCGTCTCATGTGTTGGACTTCAGCACGATACAGCTAGATGAAGACTTGACTTATGATGTAGAGCCAGTAGCCATTTTGGGTCGACAGGTTCGTAAGCTGAGATCCAAGGATATAGCTTTAGTGAAAGTGCAGTGGAGAGGTTGTCCCGTGGAGGAAGCAACTTGGGAGACCGAGCAGGAAATGCGGAGCAGATATCCACACTTGTTTGATGCTCCAGGTATGTTTCTTAACCCGCTCGCGGACGAGCGTTTGTTTAAGTTGGGGAGAATGTAACGACCCGGCCCGTCGTTACGGGAATTTCCACCCCGTTACCTTGCATTTGCATATCTTATGCTTTTATAACAGTATT
This sequence comes from Nicotiana noctiflora, assembly GCA_032618575.1. Taxonomy (NCBI): domain Eukaryota; kingdom Viridiplantae; phylum Streptophyta; class Magnoliopsida; order Solanales; family Solanaceae; genus Nicotiana; species Nicotiana noctiflora. The sequence continues at coordinate 72,961 of JASVEL010010454.1, read as the reverse complement.
AGAGTATATCAGGTGAGTTAGGAGTGATTTGGATTGAAAATGAAACAAATAGCATGTTTGAAGAAAGCTTGAATATGAGAAGTCAACCAAGAGTTGACTATTGAGTTAGAGTGCTCGGAACCGGATTCCGATGATTCGACTAGTTCCGGGGGATCATTTATGACATAGGAGAACAATCAGAATTGAATTCGGAGGTCCGGTGTAGTTTTAGGCTTGAATTGGCGAAAGTTGAATTTGACAAAAACCGGATGGTAGGTGATATTTTGATCCGGGGTTCGGAATGGAATTCCGACAATTTCTGTAGCTTCGTTATGTGATTTTGGATGTGTCTGCAAATTTTCAGGTCATTCGGGCATCGTTTGATCGGGTTTTGGATTGAATGTTAGTTTTGAAAGATTTGAAGAAACTTAGGCTTTAATTCGTGTGTAAATGGTGATTTTGATGTTTAGCATGGTGTTTTTATGATTGGAACAAGTCCGTATCATGTTTTGGAGTACGTTGGTGGTTTTCATTGGGGTCCCGGGGGCCTCGGGATGATTTCGGACCATCAACCGGGCATTTGGACTTGGCAAAAATCTGCAAAAAAACTGCAGGTTCTGCCCAGGCCTTTAAGCCTTCGCGCTCGCGTGGCAAGGGCCGCGTTCGCGAAGGCCAAGCTTATCAGTGCATCGCGTTCGCGGGGATGGGGAGCCGCGTTCGCGTAGGCCAGGGATAGTGAGCATCGCATTCGCGTTCCAGCAGTCGCATTCGCGTAGGCGTGTGAGGGTAAGTCTTCGCGTTCGCGGGAGGAGTATCGCGAACGCGTAGAAGGATTTTGGGCGCTGGGAGTTTGAGCATCGCGAACGCGTGAATGGCGTCACGTTCGCGAAGGGTAGCTGGAAGTTGGGCATCGCGAACGCGTGGAAGGCGTCGCGTTCGCGAAGGGTAAGTGAGGGCTGTTCATCGCGAACGCGTGGGAGCTCACGCGAACGCGAAGAGAAAAAAGCTCTGGCAGTGAATAAAATCCAGAAGTAGAGGGGTTACGGGTTTACACCCCCAAAACATAATTTTGAGCCCTAGAGAGAAGAAAACTCGAGGAAATCACTAAGAAGTCATCGGGTATTCGTCGGAGGTAAGATTCTTGACTCAAAAACATCACTTTATGGTAGAATTTACATCAATCTTCATGAAATTGGGTTGAAATCTTGAAGAAATGTGGCCTAAATATTGAAAACGGGATTTTTGGATTTGGAAGACCATTTGAACTCCGATTTCGAAAAATTTTATATGCACGGACTCGTGGAGAGATGAGGGTCGCGTTGGTACTAATTTCGAAATTTTCCGAGCAGTGGGCCCGGGGTCGGGTTTTACCAACTTAGTGTATTTATGCGAATTTCATGTAAATTGAAATGGGTTATGATTCTTTGACCCGTATTTGATATAATTATTGTGGTTTGACTAGATTCTACGCACGAGGGAGCTAAATTCAAAGGAAAAGGCATCACGGACGAGTCTACGACCGGCTAGAGGTGAGTAGTTTGTGTATATGGTAGCCTCTGAGGGTTCGAAACCCCGGCTTAGCACATTGTGACGCTAGTAGGGCGTGGCTCGCACACCGTGGCAGGTGCGGGACTGATTGTGACTAGGGATTGAGACTTGGTCCATCCCGGATGTGAATAATATGTTGTTAGTGTTGGAAATACACTGTATTTGATATAATGTGGGTTGTAAGCCTTGTTTGGGGCCTTGTGTCGATCTGTAGCGTCCTTAGAGGACAATATTTATGTGATAGCTATAATTTCTTAAATCACTGATCTCAGTCCTGGAAATTGAAATCACCTTTTTGAAATGCTAAGTCACCGGTTTTTGCAAATTTAATAAAGTTAAAGTATTTTTCATAAATTATGAATTGAGAACTGGAATTAAGAAAAATGAATTGTTTTGTGAGTTATTTGCTTATTGTGGACTGAGCATGGAATCGGGCTGCACGCCGCAGTGGTTGATATGAGGATCGGGCTGCACGCCGCACCAGTATTGCGCTTGGGCTGTAGGAGCCCCTCCGGAGTCTGTACACACCCCCGGTGAGCGCCGTCGACGTTAAATTGGATCGGGCTACACGCCGTAGCGGTTATGTGCATTGCATTGCATCTTTATTTGTTGAATTACTCTGTGGTAGCTGAATTGTACTTTTGATGCTAGTTCGTAGGAGATTCGAACTGTAGTTTAGCTTCATTATGTGGTAATCTGTGGATTTCTTATTTTCAGTTGCTGTTATATATTTATTACTCACTGAGTACTTAGTACTCACCCCTACTCCCTGCACCTTTTGTGTGCAGACTCAGGTACTCAGGAGGTCAGGCTGGCTTAGCAATGTGTTGGGCGCCATCACGACCAGATTTGGGGTCGTGACACTACGTTCGCAGAACCTAGCTTCTCCTCTCCTTTCCAGTTGTTATTTGTATTTTGTATTCAAACTTGAGTATTTCTATATAGTACTCTCTATTCCTGTTGGGTTTTGTTAGAGGCTCTAGACTTGTGACTCCGGATCTTTGGGAGTGTCAGTATTTTGTTCTTTATTATTATTATTGGAGTTCTTAAACTCATACATTCTTCTTGGGTTGTCCATTTGGGACTGGTATTCGATGTAACCAGAAATGGTTGGTCTGGCTGGCCTAGCTTGATTGTTGGGCGCCATCACGACCAGATTTGGGTCGTGACAGTTCATCATTGAATTTCTTAGAGACCTAGAGTTCTACTCACTTCTATGGTTGGAACCAAATTCAAGCAACATAAGTTTCAATTTGCTGCTTCTAAAAATTCCTTTTGGATTTTTCTTCTTTCCTCGCTTTTATGATTAATCGAACCTGGATGAATTCTAGATCTAATAATTGCGCCCATTCTAACATGTTCTGAAAGGGTTAGCTCATGCTACCAAATGGGCCATTTCGATATTTAGCTGTTAGTTGTTACACATGGTCCTTCAGACAACTACACCCAAAGAAAAAGAGGTAAGAGCCAAATATACAGGATCCGAACAATGCAACAACTTATGTAGAAAAGGTTATGCACTAACTGCAAGCAGTTTACCCTTTTTACTTGCATGAATAACACATCAGACGAATAATGGTAAGCCACATTGTGACATGTAATCAGGCTATGCGTCTAGAGACAAATCATTCACCTTTTTGGGAACACTGTTGATGGACATTTGGCGATCCAATAGTTTTCATGCTGCTTACTAACTCACCTGCCTTCATTTTCGAACCGATCAATCGAAAGTTGTCGTACCATGCCACCAAGAGCTCCACCAGTCTCTGCAGCTACAACCACCTTCAATGCATTAAGGCACATCATTAGTCAACCTTATGAGCACCAAAACTAACATAGCATTAAGAATTTGAACACTGACAGCACGGTGATGTAGCCGGACTCCAGCTGGGACAGAATCGGGCTTGATCAAAGAAGGCGCCTGTTTTCCACTTAGCGTTGCCTCTGTTCCACGATCCCTGTCTGGAAGTTCAACTTCTCCATTACCTTGTTGTCGAGCTTTTGCAGCTTCTAGGGTGGCAGTAATAGCCTCAGCTTCTGCGGCAGAAGCCTCTACTAGATATTCAACACCTTTGATGAGTCTCCTGCAAAACAAACCACAAGATAGATCTTTAGAAACATTCATACAATTAACATAAAACAGATAGCAGATGCTGTTGTTCCTATGCAACTGCAAACTCACCGAGATCCTTGAAGCGTCGCATTTTCAGTGCTTATATCAGAATACATACCACCATTTATAGGAGGTGCAACAGGAGTTCCCAGTACAACTGAGCCATCATTAACTACCTCAGGGTCTATTTGCCTTGTTCTTTCATCACCAAACCCATATCTTCTTGCTATCCTCCCAGCAGCTGCATGTGAAGCTGCACTAGTTGTTTCAGCAGCGGCCAAGTCTTCGGCAACAAGCAAGTCATCTAGCAATACCCCTAAGACAAAACACAGCAGGACTAAACTTGTTGCAGGAACCAGGAAGTGATCTAAATAACTTCTTCCAAGGCATTTCATTACACTTTTTTTTTCTTACAGTTGGAAACGTGCAACAGATATATTTGTTGCACCACATCATTACAGCTAAAATGGACCAGTTCTAGAACTCTTGATGAAATCCTTTTACATCCAATTGGAAATATGCCCTCTATTAATAATTCAGTAGCCAAAAGGCGAAGAAAGGCATAATAATAATACCGTACTTAAAAAGTGACAATATGAGTTTATTTTTCAGCGATATCTAATTACTAACTCAGATAATTTGTTATGCATCAGTGACAGGATAAGCGTTACACTGATGAAAGACACAGGAACCAGCATGAGTGTGCGTCATGAAAACCTTTATTCTAACAGGCTATATGCACACTAAAGAACATGATTTAGCTATGAATGCCTAAACCATAGCACATCTTGAACCACCCCTGAAGCCGAAGAAAGAAGATACTTTTAGTTACTTTACAATTTTTTTTTTCACAGTTCTGGAGCTTAAAAAGATTCTCGGAACAACATATCCAAATAGTCATTCAGTTCAAATAATTTGGCAACATGCTATGTCTTATATTTCCATCAAACAAGTAAGTAAGAACAGAAACTTAAGGAGCGAATCAGCTTAACCACATATTCACGTTATAGAATACATTAATAAATAATCATATTTTATCATGGAATGTGACTTATTAACAAACTTGGTGTAATACAAATTTGGTTATAACTAACTTTGAATGATAAATTGATGTGGACAATATAGAAGTTATAATTGAATTGGAATTTGAGTCTTTTCCACGAGTCTTCACTAATCACTTCACTGCTCATGGTTTCATATAGTTGACCAATAAAGCCAATTGATCACAGAAAAGAGACTGAAAAGAAACATTAAATTCTGTTGAACCTACACTCAGAGAAAGAGAAATGGGTTATGCTGCTATATCTTCACTTATGCATACACTGGAGCGTCTCTTGTAGTCTAAATCACCTTTGATTTATAGAAGCTGTATACAACAACAAGTTGTTGAATCTGCTTTTTAAAGTCTACAAGTGGGGTTCTAGGGAGGGCAGTGTGTTCGTAGACCTTATAAACCCTACCCGAGTTAATATTGATCTAATTCATTACTCTTATTAGTGACATGGGAGATGTCAGTTAGAGATGACAAGTCCACCTGCAGGTGCTCTCTTATCATGAAAACAGAGCCATAGCTAGCAAGAAAAAAGATTAACTCGGATAAACACAAAAGCAAAACATTAATAGGGCTAATCTCAGTAACTTCAAACCAATAGAACATGTGAAAATGACCATGGAATCAGGGAAAAGGGAGACCACTCAGTGATTCATATCGAACATGCTAAGATAAAACAATTGATTTGAGCAGATTACTTTGAGCACCAACATGTCATATATAGCCAAAGCAACACAAGCACCAGGTCGAGTTGAGCATTTAAACTTGGACTGGTCCGTACTCCGTATTATGAAACTGGAACCAATGAACATAGTCATTTAGACTTAAAACCAATCGACTTCAACTAACAGCGGTGAGACACCTTCAAGAGTTCATACCATCTCAAGGCTGAAAGCAAACGTTCATTTGACAACGACGAAATATGACTCAAACGAAGACTCGACGACATAATAACAGTTAGATCATATAAGCATAGAGGTCAACCGCTCAAAATCGACTCTCATTAACTGAACATAACTAAATGCATCACACATGGAGAAGAGATTTATCAGCAAGACATCCGATTATACAACAAAACCATTCCGAACAAAATCTCGTAGCTCAAGAAGCTTTAAAACAGATATGCATAAGAGAAAACAAATTGAACAATAAAAATTCCCCAGAAAAAGGAAGATTAAGAACTCTAAAGAGACTAAGCTAACCACAACCCATCGGGACGGAACCCCCAAACCAACTCATACGCATCAAAACCCATAAAATGACACAAGTTTAAGCGTGGAGAAACAATACATGTTATAGGCTGTGTTTTGCTCCTGGAAATAGCTGAACAGGATGAACATGATGGACAATTTCAGCCGAGTTCACCCGAGAAGGAGAGCAGAACAAAAGCCCTGAAATCAGGCACACAATAACTCAAATCTCAAACCCAATCGTGAAGAGAGCTCTTGAATCCCGCAAACAGCTCTCTAATTCGATATATTCCCAAACAATTTCGCTAATTTGGTCTGATTTTAGAGCTATTTTTGGGAGTACTGTGGAGTAGACAATCGAGGAAGACAATATTTTTAGGGGTTTAGTATATTTCATATTTTATGAGGTATAAAACTAAAAAAAAAGATAGCGGGCCCTACCAATATTTTAGCGGGTACTAAAAATTTGGGTGAAAAAAAAAAGGGAATAAATAACCGTAACAATAGTGATACCCGTTCCCATAGATGGATTTATTGTTACGGTTATATAAAGTGTTGCCATATATGCTTCTATAGGGACGGTTTTTGGACTATGGCAACGGTTCAATTAGTAAGTGTTCCGATAGTTATAATAATTATTAGTAACGGTTAAAACCGTAACCATAGACTACCTATAGCAACGGTTCGAGAACCGTAGCAATAAAAAGCGTTGCCATAGCTCTAATTTCTAGTAGTGATAGACCTTATTTGGAATCCATACTTATGTAACTATTAAATTATTTTAACCTAGACAGGTTGTGTTATTTTCACATGTACATAAATTATTTGACTATGTTACTTAAACTTGTGTTATTTTGTATATTTCCCCCCAAGCCGAACTGGGATTTCGGTTGTTGTGATCCTAAATAGATATAAACACAGTGCCATAGTTTACTAGAATTACATTTGAAACTATGTAGTTCCTAGACCGAGAATACATAAAAATGATGTTTAGACTAATATGATACAATACCAATTTTCATGTAGAACGGTACTAGTTGTTTCAGCAGCGGCCAAGTCTTCGGCAACAACCGTAACCATAGACTACCTATAGCAACGGTTCGAGAACTGTAGCAATAAAAAGTGTTGCCATAACTCTAATTTCTAGTAGTGATAGACCTTATTTGGAATCCATACTTATGTAACTATTAAATTATTTTAACCTAGACAGGTTGTGTTATTTTCACATAGTGGTGCTGAAGAAGATTTCAACAACCTAAAATCTTCTAATTAATGAATTTCTATAATTGAAATAACATTTAGTAGGTACACTAAATGTTATTTTTGTCATATGTAATTGTGTGATTATGTACACCATATTTCTCATATATAAATGTGAGAAATATCTATGATTAAACATACTTTAAATTATGCATATGATCAGTATGTACGGTTAAAACCAAAATATAGACCGTATATTGGATAGTAGAAATATACACTATGAAATATTGTAATCCTTAATTAAGATTAATTATTTCAGTGCAATTAATTACACTATACATAATTAATAGTGTTTAATTTAATGGACGATGTATAACTAGGAATTTAACAAATAGTAGTTGTTAAACAGTCATTGGACAATTTGAATTTTTGTGTATACTCTCATATTTATTTTAATAAATAATCATATATAATAAATATGAGAGTATACACAATATTAGTATTCTCTAAGAAATATAAATGTTTAACAAATTATATCATCATTTATACTATATAGAAATAAAACCTATATTTGTGACGACCCGGCCCGTCGTCACGGGAATTACCACCCCGTTATGTTGTAATTTCATGTTTATGCTTTTATATCAGTGTTAGAGTCTATCGGGTGAGTTAGGAGTGAATTGGATTGAAAATGAGGCATATAGCCTTTTTGAAGGAAACTTGAATAAGGAAAGTCAACCTGGAGTTGACTATTTGGTTAGAGGGCTCGGAATCGGATCTTGATGATTCGGTTAGTTCCGGGAGGTGATTTGTGACTTAGGGGAACAATTGGAATTTAATTTGGAGGTCCGGTGTAGAAATAGGCTTGAATTGGCTAAGGTTGAATTTTGGCGAAATCCGGACGGTAGGTGAGATTTTGAATTCGGGGGTCGGAATGGAATTCCGACAATTCCTGTAGTTTCGTTATGTGATTATGGATATGTCCGCAAAATTTCAGGTCATTCAGACGTCGTTTGGTCGGGTTTTTGATCGAATATTAGTTTCGGAAGTTTTGAAGAAACTTAGGCTTGATTCCGTGTGTAATTGGTGATTTTAATGTTTAGGATGGTGTTTTTATGCTTGGAACAAGTTCGTATCGTGTTTTGGAGTATGTTGGTGGTTTTCGTTGGGGTCCCGGGGGCCTCTGGGTGAATCCGGACCATCATCCGGCATTTTTGAAACATGGTGAGTCTGCTGTAAATTGCAAATCACTGGGCACATTTTAAGCCTTTGCGTTCGCGAGGGCAAGGCACGCGTTCGTGTAGGCTGGGCATCTTGGTCATCGCGTTCGCGAGGGGGAGTCACGCGTTCGCGAAAGAGGAAGTTGGAACGCATCGCGTTCGCGTGGAATAAGGCCGCGATCGCAAAGGAGGAATAGGCGAATCCACGCGTTCGCGTGAGAGCCTACGCGTTCGCGTAGAGGAAACGTCCGGAGGCTGGGGAATTGGCCTTCGCGGACGCGTGAATTTGTGTCCCGTTCGCAATGAAGGAAATGAGAAAGGCATCGCGTTCGCGTAGGGTACATCGCGAACGCGTAAGACAAAAATGGCTGGCAGTGAAATTAAAAAACCAGAACTGGTCACTCGCTGGTTTAACACCCAAAACCTCCATTTTTAATTCCAAGAGAAGGTATTGACGAGAGATTGCTGGGAAATCATCGGGGTTTCGTTGGAGGTAAGTTTTATGGCTTTATTACATTATTTTAACATGAAATCCTTGGTTAATATTCTGTAAATGGAAGATTAAAGGTGGGTTTGAGCCCTAGGCCTAAAATTGAAGAAAAACACTGATTTGAGTGGGCAAATGGAGTCCGATTTTGGTAAATTTTATATGCCTAGACTCGTATCGAGATGAGAATTTCAAATATGTGACTTTTGTAATTTTTCGACAAGCGTACCGAAAGTCGGGTTTTGGCAACTTTGCCATTTTTGGTGTAAATCGAATTGTATTGATTGGGTGTCGTCCCGTTGGCCGAATTTGTTGTATTTCTACTGTATTTGATCAGATTCTACGCGTGCAGAGCTTGATTCTTATGGCAAGGGCATTGCGGAGTAGTCGTCGCGCTGTATTGAGGTGAGTAATAGATGTGGGTGATGACCAGCGGGTTCGAAACCCCGGTATACCACTTTGTGACGCTGTATAGCGGCGAGACACGTACTCTCTTGCGAGTGCGGGGTCGATTGTGATTGAAGACTATGGCCTAGTCCGACTTGTTGACACAGTGATATGATAATTGGCTATTCTTGAGCCGTTGAACCTCCTTCTCGGATGATTGCACACTATATATTGTGACATTGGCCACTCTTGAGCCGTTGAACCCCCTTCTTGGGTGGTTGAGTATACATGTGGGCCGTGAGCCAGTTATTGGATCCCGCGAGGATCGTTATCATTGTCCTATGATATTGACATGTTAGTTACTACCAGTCCGTAGCTATTTCTGTTATCATGACATTTCCAATCTCTGGAATTTGATATTACTGTTTTCCAATTGAAAAATGATAAAAAGGGTATTTCAAAACTACTTTTGAGCCTGCGAGGCTGTATTTGCATATTAGTTGACTGGTAGTGGATCGGGCTACGCGCCGCAGCAGTATATATGTTGGATCGGATTGCACGCCGCAGTAATATTGTGCTTGGGCTGTAGGAGCCTCTCCGGACTCTGAACCCCCACAATGAGCACGGGTACCCAAATTGGATCGGGCTACGCACCGTAGCGGTCATATCATGCATTGCATTTCATTTAGCTACATCTCATAGCTGTTATATTGTTTTGCTGGTACTTGTTGGTACAGGTACAGTCGATATTGATTCTGTGACAGGGTATTTTATTACAGCTTTACATAGTGCTTTATTGCGGATTTCATATCTGCGATGTCTTACCCCTGTTTATTACCATTGAGTCTGGTAGTACTCATTTTACTCCATGCACCTTGTGTACAGATCCAGGTACCTCTCAGCAGTGATCCGGTAGCTGTTCGAGGCGACATCCGTGGGATATTCGAGGTAGCTGCAGAGTCCGCAGGACCCGAAATTCCTTGTTACTGTCTTTTGATTCTGTATTGATATTTCTTTCCGCACTTGGTATCTTGTAAACCATTATTACACTATGTTCATTAGAGGCTCGTGACTCTTGACCCTGCGGTCTATGGTAGTTGGTATATTTTGGGACTTGGTTCCCCGTTTTCGATATATGTATCACTGTCGCTTCATGTTTTGATATGCTTAAATGGGATAAAGCGAGCTTCTAGCTCTGTTATTGTTATTGATTGGTCAGGCTGGCTTAGCAATATGTTGGGCGCCATCACGACCGGAATTGGGTTCGTGACAAGTTGGTATCAGAGCCTAGGTTTACTAGGCCTCATGAGTCTTGAGCCGGTTAGTAGAGTCTTGTGGATCGATATAGGGACGCCTGTACTTATCCTCGGGAGGCTGCGAACCTTTAGGAAACACTTCACTTTTCTTGAACACTGTCGTGCGATCTTGTTGTTCTGAGAACTGAACTTCTATATTCTATTATCTCGCAGATGGCGAGAACGCGAGCATCAGGACGAGGTGGACGGCCTCCATTGCCACCTGTTAGAGGCTGTGGGCGCGGTCGTGCAAGAGGTAGAGGTAGGGCAGCTGAGGCAGTGCCAGCTGACCCGCCCGTTGTACCAGTTCAGGGGCAGCCCCCAGTGGTTGATGCTCCAACAGCCCCAGTTTAGGGCCAGACTGTATCTATTGCTATTCCTGGTCTTCAGGAGACTCTTGCTCAGATATTATTGGTGTGTTCCAATTTGGCTCAGGTAGTTTCAGCTACCGCTACTGTAGCGACATCTCAGACAGGGGGTGGCCTGCAGACCCCTGCAGCTCGCACACCTGGGCAGGTTGTTCAGGGACTTCACACGCCAGAGGCGGTCCCCGCTCAGGTAGTTGCACCATTTATTCCTCTAGCTGCACCAGCTCCAGAGCATATGGTTCAGGCTATGCCCGACGACGAGCAGCGTCGTCTTGAGAGGTTTGGTAGACTTCAGCCACCCCATTTCAGTGGCATTAAGGGCGAGGATGCCCAGGGTTTCTTGGATAAGTGTCAGAGGATGCTGCGTACGGCCGGTATTCTTGAGTCCAGCGGAGTTTCATTTACTACATTTCAGTTCACTGGTCCCGCATTTGATTGGTGGGAGGAGTTTGAGAGGCGTAGGCCTGCAAGAGCAGCACCTCTCACATGGCAGCAGTTCTCTACTCTCTTTCTAGAGAAATATGTACCTCGGTCTCGTCGCGAGGAGCTACGTCGCCGGTTCGAGTGGTTGATTCAGGGCGACATGTCTGTGACTCAGTATGAGCTTAGATTCACTCAGTTGGCTAGGCATGCCACATGGATGATCCCCACTGAGAGGGAGAGGATCAGGAGGTTCATTGATGGCCTCAACTACTCCATCTGCATTCTTATGACCAGAGAGAGAGTATTGTCATCATTATTTGAGCAGGTTGTGGACATGGCACGCTCCATTGAGGCGGATCGTTGCCGAGAGAGAGAGAGGAGCGGGAGGCTAAGAGGCCTCGTAGTTCTGGCAGTTTCAGTGGTGCTCCATCTAGAGGGCATTCCTAGCAGAGCAGAGGTCGCTCATCTAGACCTTCTCATTCAGGCCGCCCAGAGCAGAGCGGAGGTTCTTATGGTCGTGGTCGACAGGGGTTTCAGCAGGGTCAGTCATCACTTAGTGCCCTTCCAGCCCAGAGTGCAGCACCTACTTCTTCAGCTCAGGGTTCTTCTGCGGCGAGGGGTTCCCTTCAGTCCCCTTCTCCAGAGCCAGGTGCATGTTATGAGTGTTGTGCGTTTGGCCACATGAGGAATTTTGATACGGGGGTCGAAATGGAATTCCGACAATTTCTGTAGCTTCGTTATGTGGTTTTGGATATGTCAGCAAATTTTCAGGTCATTCGGACGTCGTTTGGTCGGGTTTTTGATTGAATGTTGATTTCGGAAGTTTTGAAGAAACATAGGCTTGAATCCGTGTGAAAATGGTTATTTTGATGTTTAGGATGGTGTTTTTATGATTGGAACAAATTCGTATCGTGTTTTGGAGTATGTTGGTGGTTTTCGTTGGGGTCCCGGGGGCCTCGGGGTGAATCCGGACCATCATCCGGCATTTTGAAACATGAAAAAATTCTGCAAAAAATTGTAGATCACTAGGCAGAAATTAAGCCATCGTGTTCGCGAGGGCAAGGCCCGTGTTCGCATAGGCTGGGTTCTGTAGTGCATCGCGTTCGCGAGGGTAAGTTCGCGTTCACGTAAGGGGAAAACTGTGAAGCATCGCGTTCGCGTGGGTAAAGGTCGCGTTCGCGTATGAGGAATCTTCTGAGCTTTTAAGAACGAAATGACACGGCTAGGGACGAAATCGGTCGAACCCCACCACTCGATCTGAGAAATACCAGGAATGGCCAACGTAACTGTCTTAGCATGACAGTCCAATATAGCATGGTACGGAGACAACCAGTCCATACCCAATATAAAATCAAAGTCCACCATCCCCAATAATAACAAATTTGCCTGGGTCTCCAGACCCCCAATAGATATAACACAGGATCTATAGACATGATCCACAACAATCATATCACCCACGGGGGTGGATACATGAACAGGTAAATCAAGATTACCCCGAGTCGCACCCAAATGATGTGAAAAATAAGAGGACACGTAAGAATATGTGGACCCTGGATGAAATAGAACAGAGGCATCTCTGTGACAAACAGAAATGATACCTGTAATCACAGTATCAGAGGCAACTGCATCACGCCTGTCAGGGAGTGCATAGAATCATGCCTGGCCTCCACCAGATCTCTCCTCGCCTCTGGGGCGATCACGAGAAGACTGACCTCCGCCTCTACTAGCCTGAGATGGTGCTGAAGAGGAGGGCCGATCCCTCTACTGAGTCCTATCCCTACGGAGTCGAGGGCACCCGGTCAATGGGTCATTCAGGGAGATCACTTCCAGAGAGAGGGTCATCAAGGCCATCCCAGTCATATGCTCAGTCCTCCGCGAGTACACCGCCATCTATGCACAGTCATCAGCAGGGCAGTAATTCGAGACCCGGTTCAGACAGCAGGAGGTCTCGTCAGTCTGGTCGTCCTGGGGTGAAGTCCTAGCAGCAAGGGAGACATACATGCCCCAAGTGTGGGAGATTTCATACAGAGACCTGCTACCTTGACATGCCGATATGCTTCAGGTGCGGGGTGAGAGGTCACATTCAGAGGGCTTGCCGTGCACCCAGTCAGGGTATGGGTATGGGATCTGCTCAGTCGTCTGGTTCTTCGGCTGCTACATCATCAGCGCGTCCTCCAGCATCAGCAGGACGTGATGCAGCAAGGGGTGGAGCTCATGGTAGAGGTGGACCTAGCCGATTCTATGCGTTAAGTGGCCTCTAGAGTGCTGAGGCTTCTCCAGATGTTGTCGCAGGTATCTTGTCTGTACGGAATATTGATTGTTATGCCCTCATTGATCTGGGGTCTTCCTTGTCTTATGTCACCCCGTTCATTGCTTCAAGTTTTGGGGTAGAACCCGAACAGCTTCATGAGCCGTTCTCTGTGTCGACTCCGGTTGGTGATTCTATTACACCCTCACGAGTCTATAGGAATTGTGTTGTTATGGTGGGTGGTCGTGATACCACAACCGATCTTATTGAACTTGGGATGGTAGATTTTGATGTAATTATGGGGATGGATTGGCTTTATTCGTGCTTTGCCAAGCTCGACTGTGGGACGAGAGTTATGAGGCTCGAGTTCCCTAACGAGCCAGTCATTGAATGGAGAGGAAATGGTATAGTGCCAAGGGGTAGGTTTATTTCATACCTTAAGGCTTCAAAAATGATTAAGAAGGGGTGTATCTATCACCTGGTTCGGGTAACGGACACCACCTCAGATGTGCCTACCCTCGAGTCCGTGCCAATTGTGAATGAATTTCCTGAAGTGTTTCCAGATGAGCTTCCAGGCATTCTGCCGGATAGGGAGATTGACTTTGGGATCGATGTATTGCCGGATACTCAGCCAATATCCATTCCACCATACAGAATGGCGCCAGCAGAGTTAAGGGAGTTAAAGGAGCAACTGAGGGATTTATTAGAGAAAGGGTTCATACGACCGAGTGTGTCACCGTGGGGTGCTCCGGTTCTCTTTGTCAGAAAGAAGGATGGGTCACTTCGAATGTGTATTGATTATCGGCAGCTCAACAAAGTCACCATCAAGAATAAATATCCTTTGCCTCGAGTGGATGATTTGTTTGACCAATTGCGGGGAGCGAAGTTCTTCTCGAAGATTGATTTACGGTCCGGGTACCACCAGTTGAAGATCAGGGAGCAAGATATTCCTAAGACCGCTTTCAAAACTCGTTATAGTCACTTCGAGTTTTTGGTCATCTCTTTTGGGATAACCAATGGCCCAGCAGCTTTCATGGACCTTATGAATCGGGTTTTCAAGCCATTCCTAGATTCCTTTGTAATTGTATTCATTGACGGCATCCTCATCTACTCTCGGAGAAGGAAAGATCATGCCATTCACCTCAGAGCAGCATTGCAGTCCCTTCATCAGCATCAATTGTACGCCAAGTTCTCAAAATGTGAGTTTTGGTTGGAGTCCGTAGCCTTTCTAGGGCATGTTATTTCCAGTGAGAGGATTAAGGTGGATCCTCAGAAGATTGCGGCAGCGAAAGATTGGCCTAGACCCACAACCCCGACAGAGATTCATAGCTTTTTGGGTCTAGCAGGGTACTATCGGAGGTTTGTAGAGGGATTCTCAACCCTCGCTTCCCCATTGACAAAACTGACGCAGAAGGCAGTTAAGTTCCAGTGGTCCGATGCATGTGAGAAAAGTTTCCAAGAATTGAAGTCAAGATTGACCTCGGCACCAGTATTGGCCTTGCCAGAAGGCACATAGGGATTTGTGGTTTATTGTGATGCCTCCAGAGTCAGTTTGGGATGTGTATTGATGCAGCGGGGGAAGGTCATAGCTTATGCTTCCAGGCAACTCAAGAATCACGAGAACAATTATCCGACGCATGATTTGGAGCTTGCAGCTGTTGTGTTTGATTTGAAAGTATGGCGGCACTATCTTTATGGAGTTCATGTAGATGTATTTTCAGACCACAAGAGCCTCCAATATTTGTTCAAGCAGAAGGAGCTGAATTTGAGACAACGGTGGTGGTTAGAATTGCTCAAGGACTATGATATGAACATATTGTACCATCCAGGGAAGGCAAATGTGGTAGCCGACGCTCTTAGTTGAAAATCCATGGGTAGTTTGGCTCATTTGGGTGTAAATCATAGACCCCTGGCTCGGGAGGTTTACCAATTGGCCAGTTTAGGGGTTCGTATTTCGGCGTCAGACGAGGGGAATGTTTTGGTGAGCAGAATCATCATTGGTTTCGAAAATCAAGGAAAAGCAGTTCATGGATCCAGCATTGGTTTGGGTGAAGGAAGCAGTTATGAATGACAAAACCTCAGCATTTTTACTCTGTAGCGAGGATGGTGTATTGTGGTGCCAAGGTAGGTTATGTGTCCTGGACGTGGACGAACTTCGGGAGAGAGTAATGGTAGAGGCTCATATTTCCAGGATATTCTGTGCACCCAGGTTCCATGAAAATGTATCATGATCTCAAGGAAATTTATTGGTGGAACGGTATGAAAAGGGATGTGGCAAGCTTTGTAGCTAAATGTCCGAACTGTCAGCAAGTGAAGGCCGAGCATCAACGGCCTGGTGGATTAACTCAGCTTATAGAAATACCAAGGTGGAAATGGGAGATGATCAATATAGATTTCGTGGTGGGGTTACCTCGAACTCAGCGTAAGTTCGACTCAATATGGGTGATAGTGGATCAACTCACCAAATCAGCTCACTTCCTGCCAGTCAAGTCTACTGATACTGCGGAGCAATATGCAAGGTTGTACATCAAGGAGATAGTAAGGCTTCATGGCACTCCACTTTCTATTATCTCGGATCGTGGGGCTCAGTTCACAGCTAACTTTTGGAAGAAGTTTCAGCAAGGTTTGGGAACTCAGGTGAATCTCAGCACAACTTTCCATCCGCAGACCGACGGTCAGGCCGAGCGGACCATTCAGACGCTTGAAGATATGTTGCGGGCTTGTGTCTTAGATTTTAAAGGTAATTGGGATGAACACTTGCCACCGATAGAATTTGCTTACAATAACAGCTATCATGCTAGCATTCAGATGGCCCCGTTTGAGGCATTATACGGGAGAAGATGTAGATCGCCAATCGGGTGGTTTGAGGTAGGTGAAGCGGAATTGCTAGGGTCAGATATGGTGTACGAAGCTATGGAAAAAGTTAAGGTTATTCAGGAAAGGATGAAACTGCACAGAGTCGCCAGAAATCCTATGCAGACGTTCGCCGAAGGGATTTGGAGTTTCAAGTTGATGATTGGGTGTTCTTGAGGGTGTCTCCTATGAAGGGAGTCATGCGATTCGGAAAGAAAGGGAAATTGATTCCAAGGTATGTTGGACTATACCGGATCGTTCAAAGGATTGGTCAAGTTGCTTATAGGCTGGAATTGCCTCCTGAGATGTCATCAGTGCACCCGGTATTCCATGTGTCCATGTTGAAGAAAGTGATTGGAGATCCATCACATACATCAATTATCAACAATAAAGTCCAATAAAGTGCACAATTATGGGATATAAATGTAATTCATAAGAATTGGAGTCATATGAACTATATGTTAGTCCATTTCAGGGGAGGCGTTGGACGTATATGTTATAAGTTACAAAATGGACACATATGACTGTGACGACCCGGCCCGTCGTCACGGGAATTACCACCCCGTTATGTTGAAATTGCATGTTTTATGCTTTTATATCAGTGTTAGAGTCTATCGAGTAAGTTAGGAGTGAATTGGATTGAAAATGAGGCATATAGCCTTTTTGAAGGAAACTTGAATAAGGAAAGTCAACCCGGAGTTGACTATTTGGTTAGAGGGCTCGGAATCGTATTCTGATGATTCGGGTAGTTCCGGGAGGTGATTTGTGACTTAGGGGAGCAATCAGAATTGAATTTGGAGGTCCGGTGTAGAAATAGGCTTGAATTGGCTAAGGTTGAATTTTGGCGAAATCCGAACGGTAGGTGAGATTTTGATCCGGGGGTCGGAATGGAATTCCGACAGTTGCAGTAGCTCCGTTAGGTGATTTTGGATGTGCCTGCAAAATTTCAGGTCATTCGGACGTCGTTTGGTCGGGTTTTTGATGGAATGTGTAATTCGGAAAGTTTTAAGAAATTTAGGCTTGAATCCGTGGGTAATTGGTGATTTTGATGTTTAGGATGGTGTTTTTATGATTGGAACAAGTTTGTATTGTGTTTTGGGGTATGTTGGTGGTTTTCGTTGGGGTCCCGGGGGCCTCGGGGTGAATCCGGACCATCATCCGGCATTTGGAAGCAAGAAATAACCTGCTGTAATCTGCAGATCACTGGCAGTGATTTGGCCTTCGCGTTCGCGAGGGCAAGGCCCGCGTTCACGTAGGCCAGGTTCAGCATGCTTCGCGTTCGCGAGGGAGGTATCACGTTCGCGTATTAGAAAGGCTGGGAAGCAACGCGTTCGCGTGGGTGAAGGTTGCGATCGCGAAGAAAGATTTGGCGAGGCCACGCGTTCGCGTGTGAGACTACACGTTCGTGTAGAGTAAAAATCCGGAGGCTGGGAAGTTGACCTTCGCGGACGAGTGGAGGAGTGCTGCGTTCGCGATGAAGAAGAGGAAAAAGGTATCGCGTTCGCGTGAGAGGCATCGCGAACGCGATGAAGAAAATAGGTTGGCAGTGAATTAAAAACCAGAACTGGTCAGTCGCGGGTTTAATACCCAAAACCTCCATTTTTGAGTTTCAAGAGAAGAAATTGACGGGAGATTGCTGGGAAATCATCGGGGTTTTGTTGGAGGTAAGTTTTGTGGCTTAATTACATCATTTTAACATGAAATCCTTGGTTAAATTTCTGTAAATGGAAGATTAAAGGTGGGTTTGAGCCCTAGGCCTAAATTGAAGAAAAACACCGATTTGAGTGGGCAAATGGAGTCCGATTTTGGTAAATTTTATATGCCTAGACTCGTATTGAGATGAGGGTTCCGAATATGTGACTTTCGTGATTTTTTGAGAAGTGTTCCGAAAGTCGGGTTTTGACAACTTTGGGAATTTTGATGTAAATTGAGTTGTATTGATTGGGTGTTGTTCCATTGGCCTAATTTGTTGTGTTTCTACTGTATTTGATCAGATTCTACGCGTGCGGAGCTTGATTTTCATGGCAAGGGCATTGCGGAGTAGTCGTCGCGCCGTATTGAGGTGAGTAATAGATGTGGGTGATGACCAGCGGGTTCGAAACCCCGGTATACCACTTTGTGACGCCGTATAGCGGCGAGACACGTACTCTCTCTTGTGAGTGCGGGTTCGATTGTGATTGGGGACTATGGTTTAGTCCGACTTGTTGATGCTGTGTTATGACATTGGCTATTCTTGAGCCGTCGAACCTCCTTCTCGGATGGTTGCATACTAGATATTGAGATATTGGCTACTCTTGAGCCGAGGAACCCCGTTCTTGGGCGGTTGAGTATACTTGTGGGCCGTGAGCCAATTATTGGATCCCGCGAGGATCGTTATAATTGTCTTATCATATTGACATGTTAGTTACTACCAGTCCGTAGTTATTTCTGTTATCAGGCTATTTCCAATCTCTGGAACTTGGTATTTCTGTTTTCCAACTGAAAAATGATAAAAAGGTTTTCAAAACTACTTTTGAGCCTGCGAGGCTGTATTTGCATATTAGCTAACTGGTAGTGGATCGGGCTGCGCGCCACAGCGGTATATATGTTGGATCAGACTGCACGCCGCAGTAATATTGTGCTTGGGCTGTAGGAGCCCCTCCGGAGTCTGAACCCCCACAGTGAGCACGTGTACCCAAATTGGATCGGGCTACGCGCCGTAGCGGTCATATCATGCATTGCATTGCATTTAGCTACATCCGATAGCTGTTATACTGCTTTGCTGGTACTTGTTGGTACAGGTACAGTCGCTATTGATTCTGTGACAGGGTATTTGATTACAGCTTTACATAGTGCTTTATTGCGGATTTCTTATCTGCGCTGTCTTACCCTTGTTTATTACCATTGAGTCTGGCAGTACTCATTTTACTCCCTGCACCTTGTGTGCAGATCCAGGTACCTCCCAGCAGTGATCCGGTAGCTGTGCGAGGCGCCATCTGTGGGATATACGAGGTAGCTGCAGAGTCCGCAGGACCCGATATTCCTTCTTATTGTCTTTTGATCCTGTATTGACTTTTCTTTCCGCACTTGGCATTCTTGTAAACCTATATACACTTGTTCAGTAGAGGCTCATGACTCTTGACCCTTCGGTCTATGGGAGTTGATGTATTATGGGACTTGGTTCCCTATTTTCGTTATATGTATCGCTATTGCTTCGTGATTTGATATGCTTAAATGGGCTAAAGAGAGCTTCGAGCTCCGTTATTGTTATTGATTGGTCAGGCTGGCTTAGCAATATGCTGGGCGCCATCACGACCGGATTTGGGGTCGTGACAAGTTGGTATCAGAGCCTAGGTTTATTAGGCCTCGTGAGTCTTGAGCCGGTTAGTAGAGTCTTGTGGATCGGTACGGGGATGCCTGTACTTATCCTCGGGAGGCTGCGAACCTTTAGGAAAACTTCACTTTTCTTGAACTCTGTCATGCGATCTTGTTGTTCTGAGAACTAAACTTCTATATTCTATTCTCTCGCGGATGGCGAGAACGCGAGCATCAGGACGAGGTGGACGACCTCCATTGCCACCTGTTAGAGGCCGTGGGCGCGGTCGTGCTAGAGGTAGAGGTAGGGCGGTTGAGGCAGTGCCAGCTGACCCGCCTGTTGTACCAGTTCAGGAGCAGCCCCCAGTGGTTAATGCTCCAGCAGCCCCAGTTCAGGGCCAGACTGTATCTATTGCTATTCCTGGTCTTCAGGAGACTCTTGCTCAGATATTATCGGTGTGTTCCGGTTTGGCTCAGGTAGTCTCAGCTACTGCTACTACAGCGACATCTCAGACAGGGGGTGGTCAGCAGACCCCTGCAGCTCGCACACCTGACCCGGTTGTTCAGGGACTTCAGACACCAGAGGCGGTCCCCGCTCAGGTGGTTGCACCGGTTATTCCTCCAGCTCCACCAGCTCCAGCTCCAGAGCATATGGTTCAGGTTATGCCCGACGACGAGCAGCGTCATCTTGAGAGGTTTGGTAGACTTCAGCCACCCTATTTCAGTGGCGTTGAGGGCGAGGATGCCCAGGGTTTCTTGGATAAGTGTCAGAGGATGTTGCGGGCGGCTGGTATTCTTGAGTCCAACGGAGTTTCATTTACTACTTTTCAGTTCATTGGTCCCGCATTTGATTGGTGGGAAGACTTTGAGAGGCGTAGGCCTGCAGGAGCAGCACCTCTCACATGGCAGCAGTTCTCTACTCTCTTTCTAGAGAAATATGTACCTCAGTCTCGTCGCGAGGAGCTACGTCGCCAGTTCGAGTGGTTGGTTCAGGGCGACATGTCTGTGACTCAGTATGAGCTTAGATTCACACAGTTGGCTAGGCATGCCACATGGATGATCCCTAATGATAGGGAGAGGATCGGGAGGTTCATTGATGGCCTCAACTACTCTATCCGCATTCTTATGACCAGAGAGAGTTTTGTCATCATCATTTGAGGAGGTTGTTGATATGGCACGCTCCATTGAGGCGGATCGTCGCCGAGAGAGAGAGGAGCGGGAGGCCAAGAGGCCTCGTGGTTCTGGTAGTTTCAGTGGTGCTCCATCTAGAGGGCATTCCCAGCAGAGCAGAGGTCGCTCATCTAGACCTTCTCATTCGGGCCGCCCAGAGCAGAGCGGAGGTTCTTATGGTCGTGGTCGACGGGGGTTTCAGCAGGGTCAGTCATCGCTTAGTGCCCTACCAGCCCAGGGTGCAGCACCTACTTCTTCAGCCCAGGGTTCTTTTGCTGCGAGGGGTTCCCTTCAGTCCCCTTCTCCAGCACCAGGTGCATGTTATCAGTGTGGTGAGTTTGGCCACATGAGGAGACAGTGCCCTCGACTCCGTAGGGACAGGACTCAGCAGAGGGATCAGCCCTCATCTTCAGCACCATCTCAGTCTAGTAGAGGTGGAGGTCAGTCTTCTCGTGGTCGCCCCAGGGGCGAGGAGAGATCTGGTGGAGGCCAGGCACGGTTCTATGCACTTCCTGACAGGCGTGATGCGGTTGCCTCCGATGCTGTGATTACAGGTATCATTTCTGTCTGTCACAGAGATGCCTCTGTTCTATTTGATCCAGGGTCCACATATTCTTACGTGTCCTCTTATTTTGCACATCATTTGGGTGCGACTCGTGGTAGTCTTGATTTACTTGTTCATGTATCCACCCCCGTGGGTGATACGGTTGTTGTGGATCATGTCTATAGATCCTGTGCTATATCTATTGGGGGTCTGGAGACCCAGGCAGATTTATTATTGTTGGGGATGGTGGACTTTGATGTTATATTCGGTATGGACTGGTTGTCTCCGTACCATGCTATATTGGACTGTCATGCTAAGACAGTTACGTTGGCCATTCCTGGTATTTCTCAGATTGAGTGGCGGGGTTCGACCGATTTCGTCCCTAGCCGTGTCATTTCGTTCTTAAAAGCTCAGAAGATGGTTGAAAAAGGGTGTTTATCGTACTTAGCTTTTGTGAGAGATGTGGGAGCTGAGTCTCCTAGCCTTGATTCTGTACCTGTTGTGAGGGATTTTACAGATGTATTCCCCTCAGACCTGCCGGGCATGCCGCCGGACAGGGATATTGATTTTGGCATTGACTTGGTGCCGGGCACCCAGCCCATATCCATTCCTCCTTATTGGATGGCACCAGCCGAGTTGAAAGAATTGAAAGAATAGCTTCAAGAGCTTCTGGATAAGGGTTTCATCCGTCCTAGTGTGTCCCCGTTGGGTGCACCAGTGTTGTTTGTTAAAAAGAAAGATGGTTCCATGCGAATGTGTATTGATTATAGGAAATTGAACAAAGCGACGGTGAAGAACAAGTACCCTCTACCGCGCATAGATGATTTGTTTGATCGGTTACAGGGTGTGAGGGTGTTTTCTAAGATCGATCTTCGTTCAGGCTATCATCAGCTGAAGATCAGGGACTCGGATATTGTGAAGACTGCATTCAGGACCCGATATGGTCATTATGAGTTTCTTGTGATGTCATTTGGGCTGACCAACGCCCCAACAGCATTTATGCATCTGATGAACAGTGTGTTCAGGCCTTATTTGGATTCATTTGTGATTGTGTTCATTGATGACATTCTAGTCTACTCCCGTAGTCAGGAGGAGCATGCTCAACATTTGAGTATTGTGTTGCAGAGATTGAAGGAGGAGAAGCTATATGCTAAATTCTCCAAGTGCGAGTTTTGGCTCGAGTCCGTAGCATTTCTGGGACATGTGGTGTCTCGTGATGGTATTCAGGTTGATCCTAAGAAGATAGAGGCGGTGCAGAGTTGGCCTAGACCGTCCTCAGCTACAGAGATCGGGAGTTTTCTTGGTTTGGCGGGATATTATCGCCGGTTTGTTCAGGGATTTTCATCCATTGCTTCTTCATTGACTAAATTGACCCGGAAGGGTGCACCATTCGTGTGGTCGGATGAGTGCGAGGAGAGCTTTCAGAAGCTCAAGACAGCTTTGACCACAACTCCAGTGTTAGTATTGCCATCAACTTCAGGTTCATATACCGTTTATTGTGATGCCTCGAGAGTGGGGATAGGTTGTGTGTTGATGCAGGAAGGTAAGGTAATTGCTTATGCTTCTCGGCGGTTGAAGACACATGAGAAGAACTATCCTGTTCATGATTTGGAGCTAGCCGCCATTGTTCATGCATTGAAGATTTGGAGGCACTATTTGTACGGTGTGTCTTGTGAGGTGTATACCGACCATCGTAGTCTCCGGCACTTGTTCAAACAGAAAGACCTTAATTTGAGACAGCGGAGATGGCTTGAGTTGCTTAAGTATTATGACATTACTATTTTATATCATCCGGGAAGGCCAATGTAGTGGCCGATGCTTTGAGCCGGAAGGCGGTCAGTGTGGGGAGCTTAGCATATATTCCAGCTGAGGAGAGGCCATTTGCTCATGATGTTCAGGTGCTAGCCAATCGGCTAGTGAGGTTAGATATTTCGGAGCCTAGCCGGGTATTTGCTTGTGTGGTATCCCGGTCATCTCTATATGATCGTATTCGTGAGCGCCGGTATGATGATCCACATTTGGCTGTCCTTAGGGACAGAGTTCAGCATGATGATGCTAGAGATGTCACCATTGATAGTGACGGCGTATTGAGGATGCAGGGCCGGATATGTGTGCCCAATGTTGATGGCCTTCGTGAGTTGATTCTGGAGGAGGCCCATAGCTCGCGGTATTCTATCCATCCAGGAGCCGCGAAGATGTATCAGGATTTGAAACAGCACTATTGGTGGAGAAGGATGAAAGTGGACATTATCAGACATGTAGCACGGTGCCTCAACTGTCAGCAAGTTAAGTACGAGCATCAGAGGCCGGGCGGTGTTCTTCAGCGTATGGTTATTCCCGAGTGGAAATAGGAGAGGATCACCATGGACTTCGTTACTGGACTCCCTCGGACAACGAGGAAGTTTGATTTTGTATGGGAGATTGTTGATCGGCTGACTAAGTCCGCACATTTCATCCCAGTTAGTACTACTTACTCATCAGAGCGGTTGGCAGCGATCTTTATTCGAGAGATTGTTCGGTTGCATGGGGTTCCGGTGTCTATCATATCCGACAGGGGTACTCAGTTCACTTCTCAGTTTTGGAGGGCATTTCAGCGAGAGATGGGTACGCGGGTTGAGTTGAGTACATCATTTCACCCCCAGACAGACGGACAGTCTGAGCGTACTATTCAGATTCTGGAGGATATGTTGCGAGCGTGTGTGATTGACTTTGGTGGTTCGTGGGATGAGTTCCTACAACTTGCTGAGTTTGCCTACAACAACAGTTATCAGTCGAGTATTCAGATGGCCCCGTATGAGGCATTGTATGGCAGGCGGTGTAGATCCCCCGTGGGATGGTTTGAGCCTGGTGAGGTTAGATTGATAGGGACTGAGTTAGTCCGGGATGCTCTGGATAGAGCAAAGTTGATCCAGGAGAGGCTTCGTACAGCACAGTCTCGCCAGAAGAGTTATGCGGACCGTAGAGTTCGAGAGTTGTCTTTCATGGTTGGTGACAGAGTATTATTGAAGGTTTCACCTATGAAGGGTGTCATGAGGTTTGGGAAGAAAGAAAAGTTGAGTCCTAGGTACATTGGTCCTTTTGAGATACTCGGGAGGGTTGGAGAGGTGCCATATGAGTTAGCCTTGCCGCCCAGCTTATCCAGCGTCCATCCAGTATTCCATGTGTCTATGCTCCGGAAGTACATTGGAGATCCGTCTCATGTATTAGACTTCAGTACCATTCAGCTTGATGGTGATCTATCCTATGATGTGGAGCCTATTGCCATATTGGCACGTCAGGTGAGAAAATTAAGGTCTAAGGAGATTGCATCAGTTAAGGTTCAGTGGAGAGGTCGACCCATGGAGGAGGCCACTTGGGAGATCGAGCGGGAGATGCGGAGCAGATATCCTCACTTGTTTGAGACTTCAGGGTATGTTTCTTGACCCGCTCGAGGACGAGCGTTTGCTTAAGAGGGGGAGAATGTGACGACCCGGCCCGTCGTCATGGGAATTACCACCCCGTTATGTTGAAATTGCATGTTTTATGCTTTTATATCAGTGTTAGAGTCTATCGAGTAAGTTAGGAGTGAATTGGATTGAAAATGAGGCATATAGCCTTTTTGAAGGAAACTTGAATAAGGAAAGTCAACCCGGAGTTGACTATTTGGTTAGAGGGCTCGGAATCGGATTCTAATGATTCGGGTAGTTCCGGGAGGTGATTTGTGACTTAGGGGAGCAATCGGAATTGAATTTGGAGGCCGGTGTAGAAATAGGCTTGAATTGGCTAAGGTTGAATTTTGGCGAAATCCGAACGGTAGGTGAGATTTTGATCCGGGGGTCGGAATGGAATTCGACAGTTGCAGTAGCTCCGTTAGGTGATTTTGGATGTGCCTGCAAAATTTCAGGTCATTCGGACGTCGTTTGGTCGGGTTTTTGATGGAATGTGTAATTCGGAAAGTTTTAAGAAATTTAGGCTTGAATCCGTGGGTAATTGGTGATTTTGATGTTTAGGATGGTGTTTTTATGATTGGAACAAGTTTGTATTGTGTTTTGGGGTATGTTGGTGGTTTTCGTTGGGGTCCCGGGGGCCTCGGGGTGAATCCGGACCATCATCCGGCATTTGGAAGCAAGAAATGACCTGCTGTAATCTGCAGATCACTGGGCAGTGATTTGGCCTTCGCGTTCGCGAGGGCAAGGCCCGCGTTCGCGTAGGCCAGGTTCAGCATGCTTCGTGTTCGCGAGGGAGGTATCGCATTCGCGTATTGGAAAGGCTGGGAAGCAACGCGTTCGCGTGGGTGAAGGTTGCGATCGCGAAGAAAGATTTGGCGAGGCCACGCGTTCGCGTGTGAGACTACACGTTCGCGTAGAGTAAAAATCCGGAGGCTGGGAAGTTGACCTTCGCGGACGCATAGAGGAGTGCCGCGTTCGCGATGAAGAAGAGGAAAAAGGCATCGCGTTCGCGTGAGAGGCGTCGCGAACGCGATGAAGAAAATAGGCTGGCAGTGAATTAAAAACCAGAACTGGTGAGTCGCGGGTTTAATACCCAAAACTTCCATTTTTGAGTTCCAAGAGAAGAAATTGACGGGCGATTGCTGGGAAATCATCGGGGTTTTGTTGGAGGTAAGTTTTGTGGCTTAATTACATCATTTTAACATGAAATCCTTGGTTAATTTTCTGTAAATGGAAGATTAAAGGTGGGTTTGAGCCCTAGGCCTAAATTGAAGAAAAACACCGATTTGAGTGGGCAAATGGAGTCCGATTTTGGTAAATTTTATATGCCTAGACTCGTATTGAGATGAGGGTTCCGAATATGTGACTTTCGTGATTTTTCGAGAAGAGTACCGAAAGTCGGGTTTTGACAACTTTGGGAATTTTGATGTAAATTAAGTTGTATTAATTGGGTGTTGTTCCATTGGCCTAATTTGTTGTGTTTCTACTGTATTTGATCAGATTCTACACGTGCGGAGCTTGATTTTCATGGCAAGGGCATTGCGGAGTAGTCGTCGCGCCGTATTGAGGTGAGTAATAGATGTGGGTGATGACCAGCGGGTTCGAAACCCCGGTATACCACTTTGTGACGCTGTATAGCGGCGAGACACGTACTCTCTCTTGTGAGTGCGGGGTCGATTGTGATTGGGGACTATGGCTTAGTCCGACTTGTTGATACTGTGTTATGACATTGGCTATTCTTGAGCCGTCGAACCTCCTTCTCGGATGGTTGCATACTATATATTGAGATATTGGCTACTCTTGAGCCGAGGAACCCCCTTCTTGGGCGGTTGAGTATACTTGTGGGCCGTGAGCCAGTTATTGGATCCCGCGAGGATCGTTATCATTGTCTTATCATATTGACATGTTAGTTACTACCAGAGTCCGTAGCTATTTCTATGATCATGCTCTTTCCAACCTTTGGAACTTGATATTAATGTTTTCAACTGAAAAATGATAAAAGAGTTTTCAAAACTATTTTTGAGCCTGCGAGGTTGTATTTGCATATTAGCTGACCGGTAGTGGATCGGGTTGCGCGCCGCATCGGTATATATGTTAGATCGGACTGCACGCTGCAGGAATATTGTGCTTGGGCTGTAGGAGCCCCTCTGGAGTCTGAACCCCCACGGTGAGCACGGGTACCCAAATTGGATCGGGCTACGCGTCGTAGCGGTCATATCATGCATTGCATTGCATTTAGCTACATCTGATAGCTGTTATACTGTTTTGTTGGTACTTGTTGGTACAGGTACAGTTGATATTGATTCTGTGACAGGGTATTTGATTACAGCTTTACATAGTGCTTTATTGCGGATTTCTTATCTGCGCTGTCTTACCCTTGTTTATTACCACTGAGTCTGGCATTACTCATTTTACTCCCTGCACCTTGTGTGCAGATCCAGGTACCTCCCAGCAGTGATCCGGTAGCTGTGCGAGGCGACATCTGTGGGATATACGAGGTAGCTGCAGAGTCCACAGGACCCGATATTCCTTCTTACTGGCTTTTAATCCTGTATTGACTTTTCTTTCCGCACTTGGCATTCTTGTAAACCTATATACACTTGTTCAGTAGAGGCTCATGACTCTTGACCCTTCGGTCTGTGGGAGTTGATGTATTATGGGACTTGGTTCCCTGTTTTCGTTATATGTATCGCTATTTCTTCGTGATTTGATATGCTTAAATGGGCTAAAGAGAGCTTTGAGCTCCGTTATTGTTATTGATTGCTCAGGCTGGCTTAGCAATGTGCTGGGTGCCATCACGACCAGATTTGGGGTCGTGACAATGACTAACTACAGCTTATATGTAAACCAATATATAATAATTACCATAAGACTAACTATAGCTTATGTGGTTATATGGGTATGCTAAATATAGGTATTATAAGTACTAAATACGCATTGTACCCCATATGATTAACTTAGAAGTCATCCTAGTCTAATGACGGAAGTTCCGTTACTAGGATGTAAACATTGGTAACTATAGATTAGGGTTGGTATTGATATTTATGGTTAATAATATAACTATGTACCATGGTCTAAACAGACTGTAATAAGTTTCAACGTATATATTAATCGTATATATTACATCGTACAATTATCATGTAATATAACGTTGTTCTATAGGCCTGGACCATTGATGATTCACATAAATGACTTTATACTTCTGATTAAGTCAGGACTTACTAATAACTAATGTGTCGTCAGTAAATGACACATTATAATGAAACAGTAATTATAAATGTATACTAATTCAAAATTTCAATGATATGCATTGAATATGAATTACTAAATATTATAACTTCCGTTTATAATATTACCCTATCATGGTAACAATCATATATGGTATGTATACTATTACATCCTACTGTGACAACCCAGCCCGTCGTCACGAGAATTACCACCCCGTTATGTTGTAAATACATGTTTTATGATTTTATATCAGGTGTTAAAGTCTATCGGGTGAGTTAGGAGTGAATTGGATTGAAAATGAGGCATATAGCCTTTTTGAAGGAGACTTGAATAAGGAAAGTCAACCTGGAGTTGACTATTTGGTTAGAGGGCTCGGAATCGGATTCTGATGATTCGGTTAGTTCCGGAAGGTGATTTGTGACCTAGGGGAGCAATCGGAATTGAATTTGGAGGCCCGGTGTAGAAATAGGCTTGAATTGGCTAAGGTTGAATTTTGGCGAAATCCGAACGGTAGGTGAGATTTTGATCCGGGGTCGGAATGGAATTCCGACAGTTGCAATAGCTCCGTTAGGTGATTTTGGATGTGCCTGCAAAATTTCAGGTCATTCGGACGTCGTTTGGTCGGGTTTTTGATTGAATGTGTAATTCGGAATGTTTTAAGGAATTTAGGCTTGAATTTGATGAGAATTATGGGTTTTGGTGTTATTAGACATGTTTTGAGGATTTGAACAAGTTCGAATAAGGTATTAAGATGTGTTGGTGTGTTTGGATGAGGTCCCGGGGGCCTCGGGGTGTTTTCGGATGGTTAAACGGGAGAAAAATGTGGAAAATTGCAGACTTGTGTTCTGGTTCTGTGGTTTTCGCTCCTGCGGAAATGGGGGCGCAGGAGCGAGTCCGCAGGAGCGGACAAGAAGGCGCAGAAGCGGGCTAGACCGCTGAAGCGGAGCCTGGTCCGCGCAGGAGCGGCCTCGCTGAAGCGAGTGGGCGATCGCAGAAGCGGTCCTGAGGCGCGATGGGGAGGTCCGCAGAAGCGGGTGATTGATCGCGGAGGCGAGTCCGCTGAAGCGGACTCTTGGTCGCAGAAGCGGACTAATTTCCGCAGAAGCGGATGCGCAGGGGCGGTCCCTTAATCGCTGGTGCGGAAATGGCCAAAAGGAGCCTGAGTTCGCAGAAGCGACCAAAAGGTCGCAGAAGCGGTTCCGTAGGGGCGGAATTTTATCCGCAGAAGCGGAAATTGCTGTGAGTTAAGTGTATAAGAAGTTAGAAAAATTTCAGAACATTTCACACATTTGGGTCTCGGCTTTAGAGGCGATTTGGGCGATTTTGAAGAGAAACTCAAGGGAAATCATCGGGTAATCAACTATGGACTTAAACTATGATTAGTATTGGTAATATTATGCAATTATATCATGAAAATGGAGGAATTTGGGGTAATTTATGGAGGATTTAGCGCTAGGCTTGAACTTTAGAAAATCAAGGTTTTGAATGGCCAAATGGAGTCCAAATTTGGTAAAATTTATATGCTTAGACTCGTATCGAGATGAGGGTTCCGAATATGTGACTTTTGTAATTTTTCGACAAGCGTACCGAAAGTCGGGTTTTGACAACTTTGGGAATTTTGATGTAAATTGAGTTATACTGATTGGGTGTCGTCCCATTGGCCTAATTTGTTGTGTTTCTACTGTATTTGATCAGGATTCTACGCGTGCGGAGCTTGATTCTCGTGGCAAGGGCATTGCGGAATAGTCGTCGCGCTGTATTGAGGTGAGTAATAGATGTGGGTGATGACCAGCGGGTTCGAAACCCCGGTATACCACTTTGTGACGCTGTATAGCGGCGAGACACGCACACTCTCGAGAGTGCGGGGTCGATCATGAACTGGAGACTATATATTAGTCCGACCTGTTGATACTGTATTATTGGCTATTCTCGAGCCGTTGAACCTCCTTCTTGGACGGTTGAGTATGCTTGTGGGCCGTGAGCCAGTTATTGGATCCCGCGAGGATCGTTATCATTGTCTTATCATATAGACATGCTAGTTTACTACTAGTCCGCAGCCTATTTCTGTTATTATGCTAATTCCAATCTCTGGAACTTGATATTACTATTTTCCAACTGAAAAATGATAAAAGAGTTTTCAAAAATTACTTTTGAGCCTGCGAGGCTGTATCTGCATATTAGCTGACTAGTAGTGGATCGGGCTGCGCGCCGCAGCGAGATATATGTTGGATCGGACCGCACGCCGCAGGAATATCTCTATGAGATGTGCTTGGGCTGTAGGAGCCCCTCCGGAGTCTGAACCCCCACAGTGAGCACAGGTACCCAAAATTGGAGTCGGGCTACGCGCCGTAGCGGTCATATCATGCATTGCATTGCATTTAGCTACATCTCCTAGCTGTTATGCTATTTATTGGTATTTGTTGGTACAGGTACAGTGAATATTGATTCTATGACAGGGTAGCTGATTATAGTTTTACATAGTCCTTTATTGCGGATTTCTTATCTGCGTTGTCTTACCCTTGTTTATTACCACTGAGTCTGGCAGTACTCATTTTACTCCTTGCACCTTGTGTGCAGATCCAGGTACCTCTCAGCAGTGATCCATTAGCTGTGCGAGGCGACATATGTGGGATATACGAGGTAGCTGCAGAGTCCGCAGGACCCGATATTCCTTCTTACTGTCTTTTGATTCTGTATCGACTTTTCTTTCCGCACTTGGTATCTTGTAAACCTTTATACACTCATGTTCAGTAGAGGCTCATGACTCTTGACCCTTCGGTCTATGGGAGTTAGTATATTTTGGGACTTGGTTTCCCGTTGTTAGTATAAGTATTACTATTGTTTCATATTTTGAAATGCTTAAATGGGTTAAAGAGAGCTTCTAGCTCCGTTGTTGATATTGATTTATCAGGCTGGCTTAGCAATGTGCTGGGTGCCATCACGACCGGATTTGGGGTCGTGACAAGTTGGTATCAGAGCCTAGGTTTACTAGGCCTCATGAGTCTTGAGCCGGTTAGTAGAGTCTTGTGGATCGATACGGGGATGCCTGTACTTATCCTCGGGAGGCTGCGAACCTTTAGGAAAACTTCACTTTTCTTGAACTGTGTCGTGCGATCTTGTTGTTCTGAGAACTGAACTTCTATATTCTATTCTCTCGCAGATGGCGAGAACGCGAGCATCGGGACGAGGTGGACGACCTCCATTGCCACCTGTTAGAGGCCGTGGGCGCGGTCATGCTAGAGGTAGAGGTAGGGCGGGTAAGGCAGTGCCAGCTGACCCGCCCGTTGTACCAGTTCAGGAGCAGCCCCCAGTGGTTGATGCCCCAGCAGCCCCAGTTCAGGGCCAGACTATATCTATTGCTATTCCTGGTCTTCAGGAGACTCTTGCTCAAATATTATCGGTGTGTTCCGATTTGGCTCAAGTAGTTTCAGCTACCGCTACTGTAGCGACATCTCAGTCAGGGGGTGGTCAGCAGACCCCTGCGGCTCGCACACCTGACCCGGTTGTTCAGGGACTTCAGACGCCAGAGGCGGTCCCCGCTCAGGTGGTTGCACCGGTTATTCCTCCAGCTGCACCAGCTCCAGCTCCAGAGCATATGGTTCAGGTTATGCCCGATGACGAGCAGCGTCGTCTTGAGAGATTTGGTAGACTTCAGCCACCCCATTTTAGTGGCGCCGAGGGCGAGGATGCCCAGGGTTTCTTGGATAAGTGTCAGAAGATGCTGCGTACGGCTGGTATTCTTGAGTCCGGCGGAGTTTCATTTACTACATTTCAGTTCACTGGTCCCGCATTTGATTGGTGGGAGGAGTTTGAGAGGCGTAGGCTGCAAGAGCAGCACCTCTCACATGGCAGCAGTTCTCTACTCTCTTTCTAGAGAAATATGTACCTCGGTCTCGTCGCGAGGAGCTACGTCGCCGGTTCGAGTGGTTGATTCAGGGCGACATGTCTGTGACTCAGTATGAGCTTAGATTCACTCAGTTGGCTAGGCATGCCACATGGATGATCCCCACTGAGAGGGAGAGGATCAGGAGGTTCATTGATGGCCTCAACTACTCTATCCGTATTCTTATGACCAGCGAGCGAGTTCTGTCATCATCGTTTGAGCAGGTTGTTGATATGGCACGCTCCATTGAGGCGGATCGTCGCCGAGAGAGAGAGGAGCGGGAGGCCAAGAGGCCTCGTGGTTCGGGCAGTTTCAGTGGTGCTCCATCTAGAGAGCATTCCCAGCAGAGCAGAGGTCGCTCATCTAGACCTTCTCATTCGGGCCGCCCAGAGCAGAGCGGAGGTTCTTATGGTCGTGGTCGACAGGGGTTTCAGCAGGGTCGGTCATCACTTAGTGCCCTCCCAGCCCAGAGTGCAACACCTACTTCTCCAGCACCAGGTGCATGTTATGAGTGTGGTGAGTTTGGCCACATGAGGAGACAGTGCCCTCGACTACGTAGGGGCGGGACTCAGCAGAGGGATCAGCCCTCCTCTTCAGCACCATCTCAGGCTAGTAGAGGTGGAGGTCAGTCTTCTCGTGGTCGCCCCAGAGGCGAGGAGAGATCCGGTGGAGGCCAGGCACGGTTCTATGCACTTCCTGACAGGCGTGATGCAGTTGCCTCCGATGCGGTGATTACAGGTATCATTTCTGTCTGTCACAGAGATGCCTCTGTTCTATTTGATCCAGGGTCCACATATTCTTACGTGTCCTCTTATTTTGCACATCACTTGGGTGCGACTCGTGGTAGTCTTGATTTACCTGTTCATGTATCCACCCCGTGGGTGATACGATTGTTGTGGATCATGTCTATAGATCCTGTGTTATATCTATTGGGGGTCTGGAGACCCAGGCCGATTTGTTATTGTTGGGGATGGTGGACTTTGATGTTATATTGGGTATGGACTGGTTGTCTCCGTACCATGCTATATTGGACTGTCATGCTAAGACAGTTACGTTGGCCATTCCTGGTATTTCTCAGATTGAGTGGCGGGGTTCGACCGATTTCGTCCCTAGCCGTGTTATTTCGTTCCTAAAAGCTCAGAAGATGGTTGAAAAAGGGTGCTTATCGTACTTAGCTTTTGTGAGAGATGTGGGAGCTGAGTCTCCTAGCATTGATTCTGTACCTGTTGTGAGGGACTTCCCAGATGTATTCCCCTCAGACCTGCCGGGCATGCCGCCGGACAGGGATATTGATTTTGGCATTGACTTGGTGCCGGGCACTCGGCCCATATCCATTCCTCCTTATCGAATGGCACCAGCCGAGTTGAAAGAACTAAAAGAGCAGCTTCAAGAACTTCTGGATAAGGGTTTCATCCATCCTAGTGTGTCTCCGTGGGGTGCGCCGGTATTATTTGTTAAAAAGAAAGATGGTTCCATGCGAATGTGTATTGATTATAGGCAATTGAACAAAGTGACAGTGAAGAACAAGTACCCTCTACCGCGCATAGATGATTTGTTTGATCAGTTACAGGGTGCGAGGGTGTTTTCTAAGATCGATCTTCGTTCAGGCTATCATCAGCTGAAGATCAGGGACTCGGATATTATGAAGACTGCATTCGGGACCCGATATGGTCATTATGAGTTTCTTGTGATGTCGTTTGGGCTGACCAACGCCCCAGCAGCATTTATGCATCTGATGAACAGTGTGTTCGGGCCTTATTTGGATTCATTTGTGATTGTGTTCATTGATGACATTCTAGTCTACTCCCGTAGTCAGGAGGAGCATGCTCAGCATTTGAGTATTGTGTTGCAGAGATTGAGAGAGGAGAAGCTATATGCTAAATTCTCCAAGTGCGAGTTTTGGCTCGAGTCCGTAGCATTTCTGGGACATGTGGTGTCTCGTGATGGTATTCAGGTTGATCAGAAAAAGATAGAGGCGGTGCGGAGTTGGCCTAGACCGTCCTCAGCTACAGAGATCAGGAGTTTTCTTGGCTTGGCGGGGTATTATCGCCGGTTTGTTCAGGGATTTTCATCCATTGCTTCTTCATTGACTAAATTGACCCGGAAGGGTGCACCATTCGTGTGGTCGGATGAGTGCGAGGAGAGCTTTCAGAAGCTCAAGACAGCTTTGACCACAGCTCCAGTGTTAGTATTGCCATCAGCTTCGGGCTCATATACCGTTTATTGTAATGCCTCGAGAGTGGGGATAGGTTGTGTGTTGATGCAGGAAGGAAAGGTAATTGCTTATGCTTCTCGGCAGTTGAAGCCACATGAGAAGAACTATCCTGTTCATGATTTGGAGCTAGCCGCCATTGTTCATGCCTTGAAGATTTGGAGGCACTATTTGTACGGTGTGTCTTGTGAGGTGTATACCGACCATCGTAGTCTCCAACACTTGTTCAAACAGAAAGACCTTAATTTGAGACGGCGGAGATGGCTGGAGTTGCTGAAGGATTATGACATTTTCATTCTATATCATCCGGGAAGGCCAATGTGGTGGCCGATGCTTTGAGCCGGAAGGCGGTCGGTATGGGGAGCTTGGCATACATACCAGCTGAGGAGAGATCATTTGCTTATGATGTTTAGGTGCTAGCCAATCGGCTAGTGAGGTTAGACATTTCAGAGCCCAACAGGGTGTTGGCTTGTGTTGTATCTCGGTCTTCTTTATATGACCATATTCGTGAGCGCCAGTATGATGATCCACATTTGGCTGTCCTGAGGGACAGAGTTCAGCATGATGATGCTAGAGATGTCACCATTGATAGTGACGGCGTATTGAGGATGCGGGGCCGGATATGCGTGCCCAATGTTGATGGCCTTCGTGAGTTGATTCTGGAGGAGGCCCATAGCTCGCGGTATTCTATCCATCCAGGAGCCGCTAAGATGTATCAAGATTTGAAACAACACTATTGGTGGAGAAAGATGAAAATGGACATTGTCAGACATGTAGCACGGTGCCTCAACTGTCAGCAGGTTAAGTACGAGCATCAGAGGCCCGGCGGTGTATTTCAGCGCATTGTTATTCCTGAGTGGAAATGGGAGAGGATCACTATGGACTTTGTTACTGGACTCCCTCGGACGGCGAGGAAGTTTGATTATGTATGGGTGATTGTGGATAGACTGACCAAGTCAGCTCACTTCATTCCAGTTAGTACTACCTACTCATCGGAGCGATTGACAATGATCTTTATTCGAGAGATTGTTCGGTTGCATGGAGTTCCGGTGTCTATCATATCCGACAGGGGTACTCAGTTCACTTCTCAGTTTTGGAGAGCATTTCAGCGAGAGATGGGTACGCGGGTTGAGTTGAGTACGGCATTTCACCCCCAGACAGACGGACAGTCTGAGCGTACTATTCAGATCTTGGAGGATATGTTGCGAGCCTGTGTGATTGATTTTGGTGGTTCGTGGGATGAGTTCCTACCACTTGCTGAGTTTGCCTACAACAACAGTTATCAGTCGAGTATTCAGATGGCCCCGTATGAGGCATTGTATGGCAGGCGGTGTAGATCCCCGTGGGATGGTTTGAGCCTGGTGAGGTTAGATTGATAGGGACTGAGTTAGTCCAGGATGCTCTAGATAGAGCAAAGTTGATCCAGGAGAGGCTTCGTACAGCACAGTCTCGTCAAAAGAGTTATGCGGACCGTAGAGTTCGAGAGTTGTCTTTCATGGTTGGTGACAGAGTATTCTTGAAGATTTCACCTATGAAGGGTGTCATGAGGTTTGGGAAGAAAGGAAAGTTGAGTCCCGGGTACATTGGTCCTTTTGAGATACTTAGGAGAGTTGGAGAGGTGGCATATGAGTTGGCCTTGCCGCCCAGCTTATCCAGCGTTCATCCGGTATTCCATGTGTCTATGCTCCGGAAGTACATTGGAGATCCGTCTCATGTATTAGATTTCAGCACCATTCAGCTTGATGGTGATCTATCCTATGATGTGGAGCCTATTGCCATTTTGGGACGGCGTGTGAGAAAATTGAGGTCTAAGGAGATTGCATCAGTTAAGGTTCAGTGGAGAGGTTGACCCGTGGAGGAGGCCACTTGGGAGGTCGAGCGGGAGATGCGGAGCAGATATCCTCACTTGTTTGAGACTTCAGGTATGTTTCTTGACCCGCTCGAGGACGAGCGTTTGCTTAAGA
This sequence comes from Nicotiana noctiflora, assembly GCA_032618575.1. Taxonomy (NCBI): domain Eukaryota; kingdom Viridiplantae; phylum Streptophyta; class Magnoliopsida; order Solanales; family Solanaceae; genus Nicotiana; species Nicotiana noctiflora. The sequence continues at coordinate 36,876 of JASVEL010010454.1, read as the reverse complement.
GGGGGAGAATGTGACGACCCGGCCCGTCGTCACGAGAATTACCACCCCGTTATGTTGTAAATACATGTTTTATGATTTTATATCAGTGTTAGAGTCTATCGGGTGAGTTAGGAGTGAATTGGATTGAAAATGAGGCGTATAGCCTTTTTGAAGGAGACTTGAATAACGAAAGTCAACCCGGAGTTGACTATTTGGTTAGAGGGCTCGGAATCAGATTCTGATGATTCGGTTACTTCCGGAAGGTGATTTGTGACTTAGGGGAGCAATCGGAATTGAATTTGGAGGCCCGGTGTAGAAATAGGCTTGAATTGGCTAAGGTTGAATTTTGGCGAAATCCGAACGGTAGGTGAGATTTTGATCCGGGGGTCGGAATGGAATTCCGACAGTTGCAGTAGCTCCGTTAGGTGATTTTGGATGTGCCTGCAAAATTTTAGGTCATTCGGACGTCGTTTGGTCGGGTTTTTGATTGAATGTGTAATTCGGAATGTTTTAAGGAATTTAGGCTTGAATTTGATGAGAATTATGGGTTTTGGTGTTATTAGACGTGTTTTGAGGATTTGAACAAGTTCGAATAAGGTATTAAGATGTGTTGGTGTGTTTGGATGAGGTCCCGGGGGCCTCGAGGTGTTTTCGGATGGTTAAACGGGAGAAAAATGTGGAAGATTGCAGACTTGTGTTCTGGTTCTGTGGTTTTCGCTCCTGCGGAAATGGGGGCGCAGGAGCGAGTCCGCAGGAGCGGACAAGAAGGCGCAGAAGCGGGCTACACCGCTGATGCGGAGCCTGGTCCGCAGGAGCGGCTTCGCTGAAGCGAGTGGGCGATCGCAGAAGCGGTCCTGAGGCGCGATGGGGAGGTCCGCAGAAGCGGGTGATTGATCGCGGAGGCGAGTCCGCCGAAGCGGACTCTTGGTCGCAGAAGCGGATCATTCCGCAGAAGCGGACTAATTTACGCAGAAGCGGATGCGCAGGGGCGGTCCCTTGATCGCTGGTGCGGAAATGGCCAAAAGGGCCTGGGTTCGCAGAAGCGACCAAAAGGTCGCAGAAGCGGTTCCGCAGGGGCGGAATTGTATCCGCAGAAGCGAAAATCGCTGTGAGTTAAGTGTATCGGAAGTTAGAAAAATTTCAGAACATTTCACACATTTGGGTCTCGGCTTTAGAGGCGATTTGGGCGATTTTGAAGAGAAACTCAAGGGAAATCATTAGGTAATCAACTATGGACTTAAACTATGATTAATATTGGTAATATTATGCAATTATATCATGAAAATGGAGGAATTTGGGGTAATTTATGGAGGATTTAGCCCTAGGCTTGAACTTTAGAAATCAAGGTTTTGAATGGCCAAATGGAGTCCGAATTTGGTAAAATTTATATGCTTAGACTCGTATCGAGATGAGGGTTCCAAATATGTGACTTTTGTAATTTTTCGACAAGCGTACCGAAAGTCAGGTTTTGACAACTTTGGGAATTTTGATGTAAATTGAGTTATATTGATTGGGTGTCGTCCCATTGGCCTAATTTGTTGTGTTTCTACTGTATTTGATCGGATTCTACGCGTGCGGAGCTTGATTCTCGTGGCAAGGGCATTGCGGAATAGTCGTCGCGCTATATTGAGGTGAGTAATAGATGTGGGTGATGACAGCGGGTTCGAAACCCCGGTATACCACTTTGTGACGCTGTATAGCGGCGAGACACGCACACTCTTGAGAGTGCGGGGTCGATCATGAACTGGAGACTATATATTAGTCCGACCTGTTGACACAGTATTATTGGCTATTCTCGAGCCGTTGAACCCCCTTCTTGGACGGTTGAGTATATTGTGGGTCGTGAGCCAGTTATTGGATCCCGCGAGGATCGTTATCATTGTCTTATCATATAGACATGCTAGTTTACTACTAGTCCGCAGCTATTTCTGTTATTATGCTAATTCCAATCTCTGGAACTTGATATTACTGTTTTCCAACTGAAAAATGATAAAGGAGTTTTCAAAAATTACTTTTGAGCCTGCGAGGCTGTATCTGCATATTAGCTGACTAGTAGTGGATCGGGCTGCGCGCCGCGGCGAGATATATGTTGGATCGGACTGCACGCCGCAGGAATATCTCTATGAGATGTGCTTGGGCTGTAGGAGCCCCTCCGGAGTCTGAACCCCCACAGTGAGCACGGGTACCCAAAAATTGGAGTCGGGCTACGCGCCGTAGCGGTCATATCATGCATTGCATTGCATTTAGCTACATATGCTAGCTGTTATGCTATTTATTGGTATTTGTTGGTACAGGTACAGTGAATATTGATTCTATGACAGGGTAGCTGATTATAGTTTTACATAGTGCTTTATTGCGGATTTCTTATCTGCATTGTCTTACCCTTGTTTATTACCACTGAGTCTGGCAGTACTCATTTTACTCCCTGCACCTTGTGTGCAGATCCAGGTACCTCTCAGCAGTGATCCAGTAGCTGTGCGAGGCGACATCCGTGGGATATACGAGGTAGCTGCAGAGTCCGCAGGACCCGATATTCCTTCCTACTGTCTTTTGATTTTGTATTGACATTTCTTTCCGCACTTGGTATCTTGTAAACCTTTATACGCTCATGTTCAGTAGAGGCTCATGACTCTTGACCCTTGGTCTATGGGAGTTGGGGTATTTTGGGACTTGGTTTCCCCGTTGTTAGTATAAGTATTACTATTGTTTCATATTTTGAAATGCTTAAATGGGTTAAAGAGAGCTTCTAGCTCCGTTGTTGATATTGATTTATCAGGCTGGCTTAGCAATGTGCTGGGCGCCATCACGACCGGATTTGGGGTCGTGACACCTACACACCCTATGGTATGATTTTGTTTTCTATAATAATAAATCAGATTAGTTTTTTGTCCCGATATAGTTAATATAAATATTGACCCTAATACCGTACTGATGGAAATGGCTTACAACCCGTGAAGTAGATACCAAATGCTAATTTCAGGACTCCTAATTACAATATGACTTTAGGTATTCTTATTTACCTAAAGTCCGATACCTAAGTCCTGATATTAGAGGAAATCCTAAACCAGGAATGCAAAGCCTACCTTCATGTCTCACTATTATACGGTTAATAACGATTGAACTCGCATATGGCTTACAATATGAAAACGTCAGATTGTAGTAATTCTTTCTTTTAGTAATTGTACTAGGTTGTTATTTTTTATTATATATCACATAGGTCTGGTACTAATTGCTAGCAGACCTAAATCAATGTAAGGGTTTTAAAGTTCATAAGCAGGTACCCTGAAAGACTTAAATCAATGGTAGTAATATATTAATTCTATGATTTAACGAAATGGACTATGAAATTATTCTTTAATACTCCAGCATATGATAGTATCCTAGCATAGGTAAAAAATTATTCTATATTACATGATTGTACTAATACAATTGTGAAGTAATATCCTATATGATTGAATTACGGTGAAATCTAGTCTATGTTGACTAAGTATATTTCGATGGAAGTTCTACTACAATAGCCATATAGACGATTGTAGTAGGCCTACATAACTAAAAATTCTCAAGCTCGATAAACAAATAACACAGTTATTCCGTTAATAGTGACACTACAGGTTTCATTCATATATATCAAATATATACAATGATTTTAGCTTACCATCCTAATTAGTTCTTATACTGAAAATACTCCCATTGTTTCCAAAATCAATGGTAGGACTTATGATTGAAGTTAATAATATACTTCAATCATATATGAAGATTGGACGCTATATCATTTTATCATATTATGTGTATATGTATAAACATGACATAAGTCGATCAGATGTAACTTTGTCCCTATGCATAATTTAGTATTTGACTAAAATGATGTAAGTATGTAAACAATATTGAGTTATATGAACCTTATAACTACACCGATAACAGTCCACGCATATTTAATATAGTATTTCCTAATTACATACCTAGTGGGCATCTGTTATATACATACAATATATTATGACAATCATATATATTACATTATACATGGTCTAATTACATATTATTTCATCCATATACAATTCCCTAATTATATTCGTATATTGTCATAATCGTTTAGTAATATTCATAGATGATCAGTTATTTAAAATATACTATTAAAGAATGCAGTGTCAGAATTACATTATACTATATTATTCATCATAGTACCGGGTATCGTATTACTTAAATATTAGGTAAAGTAATTTAACAACCATAATAAGTGATATTCTAGGTATTCGGCAATGACCATTTAAGCTATATCGATAATATAAACGTAGTAGGGTTTAGGGTTTAGGGTTTAACGTAAATATATTGGGGATGAATATGACACATCGCAATATGTCATAACATATGGTGTGGACCATGTAATTAACATATTAATTACATGAATATGTTAACAACAAAGATCTGATATATAATCCCATATAATATCAAAATTACATATTATGTGCAAAAGGCATGATTAATAATAGTCTACGGGTTGAGGATATTATTACTATTGATGGAAAGACGGTCTAGGCCATTTGACTAATAGTATCTCCCAAGCTTTATATTATATGACTTCTGATTTCATATGGGTAGTCCTTGTTATTTAGACTATATTGTTTGTGATCACTACATAAGTCCATTTGACTAATACGGTTTGGAAAATAGGCTAACAGGAGAATTGGCTATAAATGTATAGGAATTGTGGACATGTCTACTTAATACCTATATACTAGGACTACAATGATTATCAATCGCCACATTGCAATGTCCTACAATTCCTAAATTATATACGAGTATAACCATGTCAGGAAGGGGTGTATACGCATATAGAAAACTAATTAAACGATGCCCATTCGGCTAGTTTATTAAAATGTTGTTGTGAATATTCAATCCTTTGTTGACTAGAATTACTCAATTTTGACCTAGAATATTATGTGATTATGGTTACAATATGAATGACATATCACATTGATAGCAACGTTATGAATATGACAACCACTTCTATATGGTATGCATAGTATAATTTCGGTATCGTGGAAATTATACCGAAATTTGTATTATTGAATATACTATGTAAAGCTTATATATTCGAGTAAAGCTTATATATTGGTCCAACGGACTTATAATATGTTATGTAATATGTTATAACATTTTATAACGCATAAATAAAGTTATTATGGCAGTTATAAAAATAAAACTGGACTGGGCCGTCCAAAACTTAATAATTGGGGACCTACATATCTACATGATATAGTTACGTAACAAGCCACCCATATAGTATACTAAATTTTATATACTAGAATAGAATTTGTGTTATTAAGATATAGTGTGGATTTACACATGTAATACCGTACTGATGGAAATGGCTTACATCCCGTGAACATTACTAGTAATGATAAGCCATTTCCTAACATATAAACTGGGACTCAGGCCACGAGCCTTCATCACATTAATTCAATGATAGTTGAACTAAAACTCGGGCTATGAGTCATCGACTCAAAAGAATCAACAACGTTCAACTACGGTTGAATTGGGACTTAGGCCACGAGCCTTCGCCACATTAATTAAACGATAGTTGAAGTAAAACTCGGGCTATGAGCCCTCGACTCAAAAGAATCAACAACGTTCAACTACGGTTGTATTGGGACTCAAGCCACGAGCCTTCGCCACATTAATTTGACCTGGAACTTGAAGAGAAGGACTCCTACTTATTATGCTAACATTGTTGATGCTTCTTCTGCTGTAGATGCAAATATTCCTTCAAGTTTAGTTTCAATAATTCTACTTGCAAAAGCCACTAGAGCCCCGCACAAAGAAATTTCTACCGCTGGATTGGTGGAGGAGCAACTCAAATCAATTTCATGTACTTTCGGCCATGGATCGAGACGTGCTAAATGTGCCGATTTTCACAGTTGCATCAGAAAGCACATTTATCTAAGTAAAGGCAACAACTAGGAGATACCCGTCATTCATTGGCCAGCAACGCTTAGAGAATTCTAGTGTACTTCAGAAATTGGATAAGATCAGAACGGTGAAATCAAGGTTATTCCGTTATATGCTATCAAACATGACATAAGTCGTATTACTTATAATCGTATAAGTAAATTGCTTTACTTATAGAAATAATAGTATAGTATATTGAACTAATGCATGTAATAGTATACATACCATATATGATTATTACCGTGGTAGGGTAATATTATTAACGAAAGTTATAATATTTAGTAATTCATATTCAATGCATATCACTGAAATTTTGAATTAGTAAATTTTGTAGTAATAAGCTATAAAGTTTATAGATAGTATATGTGTGACGACCCGGCCCGTCGTCACGGGAATTACCACCCCGTTATGTTGTAAATACATGTTTTATGGTTTTATATCAGTGTTAGAGTCTATCGGGTGAGTTAGGAGTGATTGGGATTGGAAATGAGGCATATAGCCTTTGGGAAAGAAACTTGAATAAGGAAAGTCAACCCGGAGTTGACTATTTGGTTAGAGAGCTCGGAATCGGATTCTGATGATTCGGTTAGTTCCGGGAGGTGATTTGTGACTTAGGGGAGCGATCGGGATTGAATTTGGAGGCCCGGTGTAGAAATAGGCTTGAATTGGCTAAGGTTGAATTTTGACGAAATCCGAACGGTAGGTGAGATTTTGATTCGGGGGTCGGAATGGAATTCCGACAGTTGCAGTAGCTTCGTTAGGTGATTTTGGATGTGCCTGCAAAATTTCAGGTCATTCGGACGTCGTTTGGTCGGGTTTTTGATTGAATGTGCAATTTGGAATGTTTTAAGGAATTTAGGCTTGAATTCGATGCGAATTATGGGTTTTGATGTTGTTAGACGTGTTTTGAGGATTGGAGCATGTTCGAATAAGGTATTAAGATGTGTTGGTATGTTTGGATGAGGTCCCGGGGGCCTCGGGGTGTTTTCGGATGGTTAAACGGGATAAAATTGTGGAAAAAATTGCAGGTTGGGATCCTGCTTCTGTTGTTTCCGCTCCTGCGGAATTTTGGACGCAGGAGCGTGTCCGCAGAAGCGGACGAGATGCGCAGGAGCGGGTGGTTACGCAGAAGCGGAAGCCTTTCCGCTGAAGCGGGGTCGTTGGTGCGAGCCAGTGATCGCAGAAGCGGACGAGAGAAATTGGGCATGGTCCGCAGAAGCGGACATTTTTCCGTTTGGGCGAGACCGCAGAAGCGGTCAGTGATGCGCAGAGGCGGATGTGTCCGCAGAAGCGGAAGCTTCTTCGCAGAAGCGGGTCCGCTTAAGCGGCCCTTTGTTCGCAGAAGCGGAAATGGCCGGCTAGGCCTGGAACCGCTGAAGCGACCCTTTGGTCGCGGATACGGGAGCGTAGAAGCGGAAAATATTCCGCAGAAGCGAAAATCGCTGTAAGTAAGTGTATCAGAAGTTAGAAAAATTTCAGAACATTTCTCACATTTTGGGTCTCGGCTTTAGAGGCGATTTGGGCGATTTTGAAGAGAAATTCAAGGGAAATCATCAGGTAATCATCTATGGACTTAAACTATGATTAGTATTGGTAATATTATGCAATTATATCATGAAAATGGAGGAATTTGGGGTAATTTATGGAGGATTTAGCCCTAGTCTTGAACTTTAGAAAATCAAGGTTTTGAATGGGCAAATGGAGTCCGAATTTGGTAAAATTGATATGCTTAGACTCGTATTGAGATGAGGGTTCCGAATATGTGACTTTCGTGATTTTTCGACAAGCGTACCGAAAGTCGGGTTTTGACAACTTTGGGAATTTTGATGTAAATTGAGTTATATTGATTGGGTGTCGTCCCATTGGCCTAATTTGTTGTGTTTCTATTGTATTTGATCAGATTCTACGCGTGCGGAGCTTGATTCTCGTGGCAAGGGCATTGCGGAGTAGTCGTCGCGCCGTATTGAGGTGAGTAATAGATGTGGGTGATGACCGGCGGGTTCGAAACCCCGGTATACCACTTTGTGACGCTGTATAGCGGCGAGACACGCACACTCTTGAGAGTGCGGGGTCGATCATGAACTGGAGACTACATATTAGTCCAACTTGTTGATATTGTATTATTGGCTATTCTAGAGCCGTCGAACCTCCTTCTCGGATGGTTGCATATATATATATATATATTGTGATAATGGCCACTCTTGAGCCTAGGAACCCCCTTCTTGGGCGGTTGATTATACATGTGGGCCGTGAGCCAGGTTATTGGATCCCGCGAGGATCGTTATCATTGTCTTATCACATAGACATGCTAGTTTACTACTAGTCCGCGGCTATTTTTGTTATTATGCTAATTCCAATCTCTGGAACTTGATATTACTGTTTTCCAACTGAAAAATGATAAAAAGAGTTTTCAAAAACTACTTTTGAGCCTGCGAGGCTGTATCTGCATATTAGCTGACTAGTAGTGGATCGGGCTGCGCGCCGCAGCGAGATATATATTGGATCGGACTGCACGCCGCAGTGATATCTCTATGAGATGTGCTTGGGCTGTAGGAGCCCCTCCGGAGTCTGAACCCCCACGGTGAGCACGGGTACCCAAAATTGGAGTCGGGCTACACGCCGTAGCGGTCATATCATGCATTGCATTGCATTTAGCTACATCCGCTAGCTGTTATGCTATTTATTGGTATTTGTTGGTACAGGTACAGTGAAGATTGATTCTATGACAGGGTAGCTGATTATAGCTTTACATAGTGCTTTATTGCGGATTTCTTATCTGCGTTGTCTTACCCTTGTTTATTACCACTGAGTCTGGCAGTACTCATTTTACTCCCTGCACCTTGTGTGCAGATCCAGGTACCTCTCAGCAGTGATCCAGTAGCTGTGCGAGGCGACATCCGTGGGATATACGAGGTAGCTGCAGAGTCCGCAGGACCCGATATTCCTTCCCACTGTCTTTTGATTTTGTATTGACATTTCTTTCCGCACTTGGTATTTGTAAACCTTTATACACTCATGTTCAGTAGAGGCTCATGACTCTTGACCCTTGGTCTATGGGAGTTGATGTATTATGGGACTTGGTTCCCTATTTTCGTTATTTGCATCGCTATTACTTCGTCATTTAATTTGCTTAAATGGGTGAAGGAGAGCTTCTAGCTCCGTTATTGTTATTAATTGGTCAGGCTGGCTTAGCAATGTGCTGGGCGCCATCACGACCGGATTTGGGGTCGTGACAAGTTGGTATCAGAGCCTAGGTTTACTAGGCCTCGTGAGTCTTGAGCCGGTTAGTAGAGTCTTGTGGATCGGTACGGGGACGCCTGTACTTATCCTCGGGAGGCTGCGAACCTTTAGGAAAACTTCACTTTTCTTGAACTCTGTCGTGCGATCTTGATGTCCTTAGAACTGAACTTCTATATTCTATTCTCTCGAAGATGGCGAGAACTCGAGTATGTGGATGAGGTGGACGACCTCCATTGCCACCTGCTAGAAGCCGTGGGAGCGGTCGTGGTAGAGGTAGAGGTAGGGCAGCTGAGGCAGTGCCAGCTGACCCGCCCGTTGTACCTATTCAGGAGCAGCCCCCAGTGGTTGATTCTCCAGCAGCCCCAGTTCAGGCCCAGACGGTATCCATTGCTATTCCTGGTCTTCAGGAGACTCTGCCCAGATATTATCGGTATGTTCCGAATTGGCTCAGGTAGTATCAGCTACCGCTACTGCAGCGACATCCCAGACAGGGGGTGGTCAGCAGACCCCTGCAGCTCGCACACCTGAGCAGGTGGTTCAGGGACTTCAGACGCCGGAGGCGGTCCCCGCTCAGGTGGTTGCACCAGTTATTCCTCCAGCTGCACCAGCTCCAGCTCCAGAGCATATGGTTCAGGTTATGCCCGAGGACGAGCAGCGTCGTCTTGAGAGATTTGGTAGACTTCAGCCACCCCATTTCAGTGGCGTTGAGGGCGAGGATGCCCGGGGTTTCTTGGATAAGTGTCAGAAGATGCTGCGTACGGCTGGTATTCTTGAGTCCGGCGGAGTTTCATTTACTACATTTCAGTTCACTGGTCCCGCATTTGATTGGTGGGAAGAGTTTGAGAGGCGTAGGCCTGAAGGAGCAGCACCTCTCACATGGCAGCAGTTCTCTACTCTCTTTCTAGAGAAATATGTACCTCAGTCTCGTCGCGAGGAGCTACGTCGCCGGTTCGAGTGGTTGGTTCAGGGCGACATGTCTGTGACCCAGTATGAGCTCAGATTCACACAGTTGGCTAGGCATGCCACATGGATGATCCCTAACTGATAGGGAGAGGATCAGGAGGTTCATCGATGGCCTCAATTACTCTATCCGTATTCTTATGACCGGCGAGCGAGTTCTGTCATCATCGTTTGAGCAGGTTGCTGATATGGCACGCTCCATTGAGGCGGATTGTCGCCGAGAGAGAGAGGAGCGGGAGGCCAAGAGGCCTCGTGGTTCCGGTAGTTTCGGTGGTGCTCCATCTAGAGGGCATTCCCGGCGGAGCAAGAGGTCGCTCGTCTAGACCTTCTCATTCGGGCCGCCCGGAGCGGAGCGGAGGTTCGCATGGTCGTGGTCGACGGGGGTTTCAACAGGGTCGGTCATCACTTAGTGCCCTCCCGGCCCGAGTGCAACACCTACTTCTCCGGCACCGGGTGCATGTTATGAGTGTGGTGAGTTTGGCCACATGAGGAGACATTGCCCTCGACTACGTAGGGGCGGGACTCAGCAGAGGGATCGGCCCTCCTCTTCGGCGCCATCTCGGTCTAGTAGAGGTGGAGGTCGGTCTTCTCGTGGACGCCCCAGGGCGAGGAGAGATCCGGTGGAGGCCGGGCACGATTCTATGCACTTCCTGACGGGCGTGATGCGGTTGCCTCCGATGCTTGTGATTACGGGTATCATTTATGTCTGTCACAGAGATGCCTCGTTCTATTTGATCCGGGGTCCACATATTCTTACGTGTCCTCTTATTTTGCACGTCATTTGGGTGCGACTCGTGGTAGTCTTGAATTACCCGTTCATGTATCCACCCCCGTGGGTGATACGATTGTTGTGGATCATGTCTATAGATCCTGTGTTATATCTATTGGGGTCTGGAGACCCAGGCAGAGTTGTTATTGTTGGGTATGGTGGACTTTGATGTTATATTGGGTATGGACTGGTTGTCTCCGTATCATGCTATATTGGACTGTCATGCTAAGACGATTACGTTGGCCATTCCTGGTATTTCTCAGATCGAGTGGCGGGGTTCGACCGATTTCGTCCCTAGCCGTGTTATTTCGTTCTTAAAAGCTCGGAAGATGGTTGAAAAAGGGTGTTTATCGTACTTAGCTTTTGTGAGAGATGTGGGAGCTGAATCTCCTAGCATTGATTCTGTACATGTTGTGAGGGATTTCCCAGATGTATTCCCCTCAGACCTGCCGGGCATGCCGCCGGACAGGGATATTGATTTTGGCATTGACTTGGTGCCGGGCACTCGGCCCATATCCATTCCTCCTTATCGAATGGCACCAGCCGAGTTGAAAGAACTAAAAGAGCAGCTTCAAGAGCTTCTGGATAAGGGTTTCATCCGCCCTAGTGTGTCTCCGTGGGGTGCGCCGGTATTGTTTGTTAAAAAGAAAGATGGTTCCATGCGGATGTGTATTGATTATAGGCAATTGAACAAAGTGACAGTGAAGAACAAGTACCCTCTACCGCGCATAGATGATTTGTTTGATCGGTTACAGGGTGCGAGGGTGTTTTCTAAGATCGATCTTCGTTCAGGCTATCATCAGCTGAAGATCAGGGACTCGGATATTATGAAGACTGCATTCAGGACCCGATATGGTCATTATGAGTTCCTTGTGATGTCGTTTGGGCTGACCAACGCCCCGGCAGCATTTATGCATCTGATGAACAGTGTGTTCAGGCCCTATTTGGATTCATTTGTGATTGTGTTCATTGATGACATTCTAGTCTACTCTCGTAGTCAGGAGGAGCATGCTCAGCATTTGAGTATAGTATTGCAGAGATTGAGAGAGGAGAAGTTGTATGCCAAGTTCTCCAAATGTGAGTTCTGGCTTGAGTCCGTGGCATTCTTAGGGCACGTGGTGTCCCGTGATGGTATTCGGGTAGATCTGAGGAAGGTCGAGGCAGTGCAGAGTTGGCCCAGACCGACCTCAGTTACTGAGATCCGTAGCTTTTTGGGATTGGCGGGGTATTATCGCCGATTCGTTCAGGGATTCTCTTCCATTGCTTCACCCTTGACTAGATTGACTCAGAAGGGTGTTCCTTTCTTATGGTCCGAGGAGTGCGAGGAGAGCTTTCGGAAGCTCAAGACAGCACTGACCACAGCACCAGTCTTGATTCTACCGACAGCTTCAGGTTCTTATACTGTATATTGTGATGCCTCAGGAGTGGGCATTGGTTGTGTGTTGATGCGGGAGGGTAGGGTCATTGCTTATGCCTCTCGTCAGTTGAAGCCCCACGAGAAGAAACTACCCTGTTCATGATTTGGAGTTAGCTGCTATTGTTCATGCCTTGAAGATTTGGAGGCATTATCTATATGGTGTATCTTGTGATGTATATACGGACCACCGCAGCCTTCAGCATTTGTTTAAGCAAAAAGATCTAAATTTGAGGCAGCGGAAGATGGCTTGAGTTGCTGAAGGATTATGACATTACTATATTATATCATCCGGGGAAGGCCAATGTGGTGGCCGATGCTTTGAGCCGGAAGGCGGTCGGTATGGGGAGCTTGGCATATATTCCGGCTGAGGAGAGGCCATTTGCTCATGATGTTCAGGTGCTAGCCAATCGGCTAGTGAGGTTAGATATTTCGGAGCCCAGCCGGGTGATGGCTTGTGTAGTAGCTCGTTCTTCTTTATATGATCGTATTCGAGAGCGCCGGTATGATGATCCACACTTGCTTGTCCTTAAGGACAGAGTTCAGCATGATGATGCTAGAGATGTCACTATTGATAGTGAGGGTGTATTGCGGATACAGGGCCGGATATGTGTGCCCAATGTTGATGGCCTTCGTGAGTTGATATTGGAGGAAGCCCATAGCTCGCGGTATTCTATTCATCCAGGAGCCGCGAAGATGTATCAGGATTTGAAGCAGCATTACTGGTGGAGAAAAATGAAGAAAGATATTGTGAGCCATGTGGCTCGGTGTCTAAACTGTCAGCAGGTCAAGTATGAGCATCGGAGACCTGGTGGTGTATTCCAGCGTATTGATATTCCGGAGTGGAAGTGGGAAAGAATAACTATGGACTTTGTTAGTGGACTCCCTCGGACAGGCGAGGAAGTTTGATTCAGTTTGGGTGATTGTGGATAGGTTGACTAAGTCAGCTCACTTCATCCCAGTGTGTACTACCTATACCTCAGAGCGGTTGGCAGAGATATTCATCCGTGAGATAGTGAGATTGCATGGAGTTCCTATTTCCATTATATCGGACAGAGGTACCCAGTTCACATCTCAGTTCTGGAGGACATTTCAGCGAGAGTTGGGTTCACAGGTAGAGTTGAGCACAGCATTTCATCCACAGACGGATGGGCAGTCTGAGCGTACTATTCGGATATTGGAGGACATGTTGCGTGCTTGTGTCATTGATTTTGGTGGTTCATGGGCTGATTATTTGCCTTTGGCGGAGTTTGCTTACAATAATAGCTATCAGTCCAGCATTCAGATGGCACCGTATGAAGCTTTATATGGGAGGCGGTGTAGGTCTCCGGTTGGTTGGTTCGAGCCCGGCGAGGCTAGGTTGTTAGGGACAGAGTTAGTCCAAGATGCCTTAGATAAGGTGAAGGTGATTCAGGAGAGACTTCGCACAGCTCAGTCGCGTCAAAAGAGTTATGCAGACCGAAAGGTCCGAGATGTGTCTTATTCGGTAGGTGAGAAGGTGTTGCTGAAAGTTTCGCCTATGAAGGGTGTTATGAGGTTTGGAAAGAAAGGAAAGTTGAGCCCAAGGTTCATTGGACCTTTTGAGGTGCTTAGGAAAGTTGGGGAGGTGGCTTATATGCTTGCTTTGCCACCCAGTTTGTCGGGAGTTCACCCGGTGTTCCATGTATCTATGCTCCGGAAGTATGTCGGAGACCCGTCTCATGTGTTGGACTTCGGCACGATACAGCTAGATGAGGATTTGACTTATGATGTGGAACCAGTAGCCATTTTGGGTCGACAGGTTCGTAAGCTGAGATCTAAGGATATAGCTTCAGTGAAAGTGCGGTGGAGAGGTCGTCCCGTGGAGGAAGCAACTTGGGAGACCGAGCAGGGAGATGCGAAGTAGATATCCACACTTGTTTGATACTCCAGGTATGTTTCTTAACCCGCTCGCGGACGAGCATTTGCTTAAGAGGGGGAGAATGTGACGACCCGGCCCGTCGTCACGGGAATTACCACCCCGTTATGTTGTAAATACATGTTTTATGGTTTTATATCAGGTGTTAGAGTCTATCGGGTGAGTTAGGAGTGATTGGGATTGGAAATGAGGCATATAGCCTTTGGGAAAGAAACTTGAATAAGGAAAGTCAACCCGGAGTTGACTATTTGGTTAGAGAGCTCGGAATCGGATTCTGATGATTCGGTTAGTTCCGGGAGGTGATTTGTGACTTAGGGGAGCGATCGGGATTGAATTTGGAGGCCCGGTGTAGAAATAGGCTTGAATTGGCTAAGGTTGAATTTTGACGAAATCCGAACGGTAGGTGAGATTTTGATTCGGGGGTCGGAATGGAATTCCGACAGTTGCAATAGCTTCGTTAGGTGATTTTGGATGTGCCTGCAAAATTTCAGGTCATTCGGACGTCGTTTGGTCGGGTTTTTGATTGAATGTGCAATTTGGAATGTTTTAAGGAATTTAGGCTTGAATTCGATGCGAATTATGGGTTTTGATGTTGTTAGACGTGTTTTGAGGATTGGAGCAAGTTCGAATAAGGTATTAAGATGTGTTGGTATGTTTGGATGAGGTCCGGGGGGCCTCGGGGTGTTTTCAGATGGTTAAACGGAAGAAAATCATGGAAATTGCAGGTTGAAGTATTCTGGTTCTGTCATTTTCGCCCCTGCGGAAATGTGGGCGCGGAGGCGAGTCCGCAGGAGCGGACTGAGGAGCGCAGGAGCGCTTGGCATCGCAGAAGCGGAATCCTTTCCGCTGAAGCGGCGTCGCTGGTGCGAGCCAGCGATCGCAGAAGCGGACGAGGGAAATTGGGCATGGTCCGCAGAAGCGGACATTTTTCCGCTTGGGCGAGACCGCAGAAGCGGTCAGTGGTGCGCAGAGGCGGATTTGTCCGCAGAAGCGGAAGCTTCTTCGCAGAAGCGGGACCGCTTAAGCGGCCCTTTGTTCGCAGAAGCGGAAATGGCCGGCTAGGCCTGGAACCGCTGAAGCGACCCTTTGGTCGCGGATACGGGAGCGTAGAAGCGGAAAATATTCCGCGGAAGCGAAAATCGCTGTAAGTAAGTGTATCAGAAGTTAGAAAAATTTCAGAACATTTCACACATTTTGGGTCTCGGCTTTAGAGGCGATTTGGGCGATTTTGAAGAGAAATTCAAAGGAAATCATCAGGTAATCATCTATGGACTTAAACTATGATTAGTATTGGTAATATTATGCAATTATATCATGAAAATGGAGGAATTTGGGGTAATTTATGGAGGATTTAGCCCTAGTCTTGAACTTTAGAAAATCAAGGTTTTGAATGGGCAAATGGAGTCCGAATTTGGTAAAATTGATATGCTTAGACTCGTATTGAGATGAGGGTTCCGAATATGTGACTTTCGTGATTTTTCGACAAGCGTACCGAAAGTCGGGTTTTGACAACTTTGGGAATTTTGATGTAAATTGAGTTATATTGATTGGGTGTCGTCCCATTGGCCTAATTTGTTGTGTTTCTATTGTATTTGATCAGGATTCTACACGTGCGGAGCTTGATTCTCGTGGCAAGGGCATTGCGGAGTAGTCGTCGCGCCGTATTGAGGTGAGTAATAGATGTGGGTGATGACCAGCGGGTTCGAAACCCCGGTATACCACTTTGTGACGCTGTATAGCGGCGAGACACGCACACTCTTGAGAGTGCGGGGTCGATCATGAGCTGGAGACTATATATTAGTCCAACCTGTTGATATTGTATTATTGGCTATTCTAGAGCCGTCGAACCTCCTTCTCGGATGGTTGCATATATATATATATATATTGTGATAATGGCCACTCTTGAGCCGAGGAACCCCCTTCTTGGGCGGTTGATTATACATGTGGGCCGTGAGCCGGTTATTGGATCCCGCGAGGATCGTTATCATTGTCTTATCACATAGACATGCTAGTTTACTACTAGTCCGCGGCTATTTTTGTTATTATGCTAATTCCAATCTCTGGAACTTGATATTACTGTTTTCCAACTGAAAAATGATAAAAGAGTTTTCAAAAACTACTTTTGAGCCTGCGAGGCTGTATCCGCATATTAGCTGACTAGTAGTGGATCGGGCTGCACGCCGCAGCAAGATATATGTTGGATCGGACTGCACGCCGCAGTGATATCTCTATGAGATGTGCTTGGGCTGTAGGAGCCCCTCCGGAGTCTGAACCCCCACGGTGAGCACGGGTACCCAAAATTGGAGTCGGGCTACACGCCGTAGCGGTCATATCATGCATTGCATTGCATTTAGCTACATCTGCTAGCTGTTATGCTATTTATTGGTAATTTATTGGTACAGGTACAGTTGATATTGATTCTGTGACGGGGTATTCGATTACAGCTTTACATAGTGCTTTATTGCGGATTTCTTATCTGCTGTGTCTTACCCTTGTTTATTACCACTGAGTCTGACAGTACTCATTTTACTCCCTGCACCTTGTGTGCAGGATCCAGGTACCTCTCAGCAGTGATCCAGTAGCTGTGCGAGGCGACATCTATGGGATATACGAGGTAGCTGCAGAGTCCGCAGGACCCGATATTCCTTCCCACTGTCTTTTGATTTTGTATTGACATTTCTTTCCGCACTTGGTATTTGTAAACCTTTATACACTCATGTTCAGTAGAGGCTCATGACTCTTGACCCTTGGTCTATGGGAGTTGATGTATTATGGGACTTGGTTCCCTGTTTTCGTTATTTGCATCGCTATTACTTCGTCATTTAATTTGCTTAAATGGGTGAAGGAGAGCTTCTAGCTCCGTTATTGTTATTAATTGGTCAGGCTGGCTTAGCAATGTGCTGGGCGCCATCACGACCGGATTTGGGGTCGTGACAATATGGCCTATCATTAACCCGCAATCTTCTCATTATTGTCACGACCCAGATTTTTCCCCAATATCGGGATCGTGATGGCGCCTACTCGTAGTAGCTAGGCAAGCCACTGTATTCCTACTATCCTGTTTTTAATAATATTTCATAATTAATTTATCAACAAAACCATAACTTTAATTAAATAAGTGCGGAAGACTTTATCGAAATAGAAATAACCAGTTACAAGGTAAAATCATACTGAAATCCTCTACCCAAGACGTGGAGTCACCAACTCACGAACTACTACTGAATACTACACATAAAAGTCTGAAAGAAATATAACATAATCTGTTTGTCTCGGATCAAAGAGACTACATCTAGTAACATAAGTAAAGAGAGAGACGCCGGGCCTGCGAACGTCTGCAAGCTACCTCGGTCTCAAATATGATCAACTCCCACGCAATCGATTTACTGCTGCTGCTCCTGATCGTAACCTGGACCTGTGCAAAAACGCACGAAGTGTAGTATCAGCACAACCGACCCCATGTGCTGGTAAGTGCCTGGCCTATCCCGGCGAAGTAGTGACAAGCATAGGACCAGACACCCACATAAACCTGTGTAATTCAATATATATGTACACCACAAGATAACGAAAAATAATTAAGTAACAATTAATATATATATATGTACATAAACATTTATAAGGAAATACTCTACTCTGCAATAACAATCAATAACTCATAATATCCAGATTAATCTAATCCACGGAATTAAATCTTACTTTCGTGTCTCAATTCTTTATTTTTCTTTTCATATCTCGTGGTAGGCGTACCACCCGCTCCCAACTGTATCAATAAATTATATCTTGTGGTAGGCGTACCACCCGCTCCCAACTTTATTAATAATTATATCTTGTGGTAGGCGTACCACCCGCTCCCAACTGTATCAATAGGCTACCGACAACTATGGCCAATGCCAAGATTCAAATCACTTTGTGGTCGGCGTGCCACACGATCCCATTTCTTATCATAAAAGTGGTCGGCGCGCCACACGATCCTATTTCTTATCATAAAAGTGGTCGGCATGCCACACGATCCCATTTCTTATTATAAAAGTGGTCGGCGTGCCACACAATCCCAATTCTTTAATATATATATTACCACAAATAACAAGAATTAACCAAGTAATAACACAATAAGGAATATCTCAAAAGAACTCAACAATTAACAACAGTTAATAAGTTCACAAGGAAAACAAGGTATAATGGAAACACAAGTAATATCAAGTCAAGGAATAACAAGTAGTTGCACGGCATCACCCAAGTAAAATATAATGGAAAAACAAGTAATATCAAGTCAAGGAATGGCAAATAGTTGCACGGCATCACCCTTCGTGCTTTTACTCTCATCCTCACCAAATAAGCAAATAAAGTGCACGGCATCACCCTTCGTGCTTTTACTCTCATCCTCACATCCATAGTACGGCATGATCCTTCGTACATAACAAGGCACGGCATTATCCTTCGTGCATAATCAATAAAACATGGCACGACATTAACCTTCGTGCATAAATAATAAAACATGGCACGGCATTAACCTTCGTGCATAATAAATAACAAGGCACGACATTAACCTTCGTGCATAAATAATAAACCATGGCACGACATCACCCTTCGTGCATTATCACTCTTCCTCACCCAAATAACAATCACAATTAAGGGCAGAGAAAGAAAACAACAAATCATGAACCGTCCCGGCAAGGGACACAATAATCATTTCAACAAAGTCCCTGCAAGGGCAATCAATATCTCACTTCACAACAAGTCCCGACAAGGGAGAACAATAACAATTCTACAACCCGGCAAGGGTTCAACAATTTATCTTTAAAATATCACACAACAAGTATTAACAACGACTCACAGTCATACTAGACGCCGGTGTATGGATGCTCGTCACCACAGCCCATACACCGCACTCGATCACATAACACATAGCACATAATCCTATTCCCTCAAGCTAGGATAGAACAAACACTTACCTCGAATGTTTATGAACAATTCAATCCGTGGCAATGTCTTTTTCTTTCAAATTTGGCTCCAATCCAATCGTATCTATGCACAATTGATTTAATATCATCAATACTACTCAACAAACTAATTCATAAGGCCAATTACAACTTTTACAACATTCTGCCCGGAATAGTGAATTTCGACCCGGGCCCACATGGTCGGAACTCGGGGTTCGGACCAAAATCCGGTTACCCATCCCCCCACGAGTTCAAGTATATGATTTGTTTCAAAATCGTACCTCAATTCGAGGTCCAATTTCCCAATTTATGAAAAACCCTATATTCTATCAAAAACAAGAAATTCTACCATGAAAACCTTTGATTTCTATTGAAAAACATGTTTAATGATGTTAGGAATTGAAAGAATTAAGTAAAAAGTGACTTACAATTGTTTTGAAAAAGAAGGAATTCGTGAAGAATCGCAAATGGGTGTTTTTTATTTGTAAAAAGTGAAGAAATGAACTAAAAATCGTGTTTTACAGGTCTCTGTGTTCGCATTTGCGAACATGGGTTCGCAATTGCGAACCCCGACCAATTTCTGGAGTTTGAAAAATAAGCTAAGGCTGGGAAGTTCGCATTTGCGAACTTTTGTTCGCATTTGCGAACACTGGCAGGAAAGGGGAATGTTCGCATTTGCGAACAGTGGTTCGCATTTGCGAACACAGGCAGTAAAGGGAATTGTTCGCATTTGCAAACTATAGTTCGCATTTGCGAACATAGGCAGGACAAGGGGATGTTCGCATTTGCGAACAATTGTTCGTATTTGCGAACAAGGCTGGGCTTGAGGGGCTTCGCATTTGCAATCAGGGTTCGCATTTGCGAGCCCTGCCTTGATCCGCCCCCTTCGCAATTGCGAGAAATGCTTCGCAATTGCGAAGCCAACAGCTGGGTGAAAAACCAGCAGTGCAAAAATTCAGAATTTGATCCTACGGCCTATCAAATCTTTACCCGAGCCCCCCGGGCTCCAAACCAAACATGTACACAATATCAAAAACACATTATGAACTTGTTCGTGCGATCGCATCGCCAATATCACATCGTTTTCATCAAATCAAGCCTCAAATTCATGATTTTTCATACTTTTGGTTTTCAAAACTTTCAAACTTGGAACTCAAGGTCCAAAACATCTCAAACGACATCCGAATGTCACCAAACTTTACGAAATCACATATATAATATTTAAGACTTGTACCGGGCGTCGGAACCAAAATACGAGCCCGATACCAAGGTCAATTAATTCATTTCCTTTTGCAATTACATCAAAAACAATTTCATAGAAAAATTCATAACTTGGGCTCTAGGCCTCAGAATTCGACTCCGGACGCATGTCCAAGTCCCATATTTTCCTACGGACCTTTCGGGACCATCCAATCTTGGGTCCGGGTCCGTTTACCAAAAATATTGACCGAAGTCAACCATATCAATATTAATATCATTTTTATCCAAATGTCTCATAGAATTCATATTTCCTATCACAAAATCTTTCAGGCTACATGCTCGGATCGTGCACGTAAATAGATTCAACATGGAATGAGGTTTTCAAGGCCTCAAAAGCTCGAAATGATTAATAAAATAAGTGATGACCCTTTGGGTCGTCACAATCTCCACCTCTAAAACAACCGTTCGTCCTCGAACGGACAAAAGAAAGAAGTACTTGAGTCAGGAAACAAGTGTGGGTAGCGGCTCCGCATATCAGACTCGGACTCCCAGGTCGATGCCTCAGGAGGCTGACCCATCCACTAAACTCGCACAGAAAGAAAACTCTTCGACCTAAATTACCGAACCTTCCGATCTAGAATAGCTACCGGCTCCCCCTCATAGGACAGATCTTTGTCCAATTGGACAGTGCTAAAATCTAACACGTGCGATGGATCGTCGTGATATTTTCGAAACATGGACACATGAAACACTGGATGCACAACTGATAAGCTAAGTGTCACGACCCTAGTTCACCAATTGTGAACATGTCGTGATGGCACCCAGTCCCCACGACTAGGTAAGCCTAACACGTTGCGGAATATACAAGTTATAAAAACTTAAATAAGAAACAGCGGAAAAATAGCATAAAAGATATGTAATCCGTGCCGCTTGGCACATACATCCATCACACAATGAATAAAACACTACCAAGATCCGGAACCCCACGGTAACATAGACTAAAAGAGAAAATACAACTGTGGCTCTATGTGTAAAGAATATCTAACAACGAAATGAAGAAAAATGTACACTAGTACTACTAGAATAGAAGGAAAGCCTCCGGATCTGCGGACGTAGCAGATCATACCTCGAGGTCTCCAGAAAAGCTGCGGAAATCACCTAGCACGAGCCTGCTCTGATGTACCTGGATCTGCACAACAAAAGTGTGCAGAAGAGTAGCATGAGTACACCACGGCGGTACTCGGTAAGTGCCAAGCCTAACCTCGATGGAGTAGTGACGAGGTAGGTCAGGGCCCTACTGAGAAAACAATAATATAATGATGATAACAAAATAAACAGTTTAAATGATAATAATTTCCGAAATAACAACATTATGATGATTATTGCAACTGTCTACAATTAAGCTAACAACAAATAACCAACTCAAATAAACAAATCCAGGATCTGTGGGAATTGAACCCACAGTCCCATTCTCAGTACCTCTGGGTCTCCGGGAATCGAACCCGCAGCCCATGTCTCAATAATATCTCAATAACTCAGGATCTCCGGGAATCGAACCCGTAGTCCACATTTCAATAATCTCAGGATCTCGGGAATCGAACCCGTCCTCATTTCAATAATCTCAGGATCTCGGGAATCGAACCCGTAGTCCACATTTCAATAATCTCAGGATCTCGGGAATCGAACCCGTAGTCCACATTTCAATAATCTCAGGATCTCGGGAATCGAACCCGTAGTCCACATTTCAATAATCTCAGGATCTCGGGAATCGAACCCGTAGTCCATATTTCAATAATCTCAGGATCTCGGGAATCGAACCCGTAGTCCATAACCACAGCAAGTAAAGGAATACACAGAGAGAAGTATAATATGCTTAATGATAACTTCACCGATGAACAACGCCAGCGATTACCAAAAAAAACTCAAGTAAGTCAATTAAGCAACTAGACAGTTAGATTCTATCAAATCATGCTTTTCTAACTACTACCGGGTAGGAATATCGAATTTAACAACTAAGAACAGGAATATCACTCATTGAACATTTTGAGTAAAGTATGTGTTCAACAACCAGCGCATGTACACGCCCGTCACCTCGCGTACAAGGCATTTAAAGTATCACAATAGTATCCTAGGGGTGAAAGTCCCCCACACGAAGTTAGACAAGCCACTTACCTCAATTTCGGTACAAAACCGCTAAGAAATAACCCTCTTGCCGCGAATGTCGGACTCCACAAGTGTAGTATCTGATAAAAATCAATAGAATCACATCAAAATAGGCCAATTGGGCATTATCCAATCAAAATAACTCAAAATACACCAAAACCCACAAGTTGCCAAAACCCGACTTTCGGTACGCTTATAAAAAATCACAAAAATTATATATTCGGGTTCCTTATCTCAATACGAGTCTAGGCATGTAAAATTTACCAAAAACGGACTCCATTTGCCCACTCAAATCAGGAGATTTTCTAACATTTAGGCCTAGGGCTCAAACCCACCTTTAATCTTCCAATTTCGGTGAAATAATCACGGATTTCATGATAAACCAACGAATTAAGGTCAAGAAACTTACCCCCGATGATTTCCCGATGATATCCCAGCGTTTCCCCTTCAAAATCCTCTCTTGGAGCTCAAAAATGGCGTTTTTGTGTATGGGGGTCGCGGGTGTTATGTTCTGAACTTAAGCTCACTGCCAGATATTTTCCTTCATCGCGTTCGCGTGGCCTGTCACGCGTTCGCGATGTTCTAACCCATTTACCCTTCGCGTTCGCGTGACACCACTCGCGTCCGCGATGCACAGCCGGCTAACCCTTCGCGAACGCGGCGCTAGTCCACGCGTTCGCGATGACCTTATTTCTCATCCAACCCGCTTTGCTCTTCGCGAACGCGACACAGGGATCGCGAACGCGGTGCCTCTCCTTCTCCCACTACGTGAACGCGACGTATTGGACGCGAACGCGATGCTCTGCAGTACCCAGCCTACGCGAACGCGAACAAGGCCCTCGCGAACGCGATGGCTTAAATCTTGCCCAGTGATCTGCAGCTTTTTCTGCAGACTTTTCATGTTCCAAAATGCCGGATGATGGTCCGAATTCATCCCGAGGCTTCTGGGACCCCAACGAAAACCACCAACATATTCCAAAACACGATACAAACTTGTTCCAATCATAAAAACACCATCCTAAACATCAAAATCACCAATTACACACAGATTCAAGCCTAAGTTTCTTCAAAACTTTCAAAACTAACATTCGATCCAAAACCCAACCAAACGACGTCCAAATGACCTGAAAATTTGCGGACATATCCAAAATCACAAAACGAAGCTACAGAAATTGTCGGAATTCCATTCCGACCCCCGAATCAAAATCTCACCTATCGTTCGGATTCACCAAAATTTCAACCTTCGGCATTTCAAGCCTAATTGAGCTACGGACCTCCAAAATATATTCCGAACGCGCTCCCGACCCCGAAATCACCTAACGGAGCTAATGGAACCATCGGATTACCGTTCCGAGATCGTCTTAACACTGTTCCGGCTACGGGCCATTTTCTAGCTTTAAAGTTCTCATTTAGGGACTAAGTGTCCCAAAATGCTCAAATTTTAGAACCGACTCTCCCGACAAACCACAATAGTAGAAATGAACTTAGGGGAACAGTTAAATTAGGGATTGGGGCGTAATTTTCTTAAACGACCGGTCGGCTCGTTACATCTTCCCACACTTAAAGATCTGTTCGTCCTCGAACGAGCATAGAAAACATACCTGGAGTAGTGAAAAGATGAGGGTACTGGCTGCGCATATCCTGCTCGGTCTCCCAAGTCGCCTCCTCGACCGGCCGGCCCCGCCACTGAACCTTTACCGAAGCGATGTTCTTTGACCTTAGCTTTCTGACTTGCCTGTCTCTAGAATGGCTACTGGCTCCTCAACATAAGACAGATCCTTGTCTAGTTGAACAGATGTGAAATCCAACACATGTGACGGGTCACCATGGTATCTCCGAAGCATGGAGACATGAAATACGGGGTGAACTCCGGCTAGGCTGGGAGGTAAGGCCAACTCATAAGCAACCTCCCCAACACGCCTCAAAATCTCAAAAGGGCCAATAAATCTAGGACTCGGCTTTCCTTTCTTCCCAAACCTCATAACGCCCTTCATGGGCGAGACTCGAAGTAGAACCCGCTCGCCAACCATAAAAGCCACGTCGCGAACCTTCTTATCCGCATAACTCTTCTGTCTAGACTGGGCTGCACGAAGTCTGTCCTGAATCACCTTGACCTTGTCCATAGCCTCCTGAACCATATCAGTACCTAGCAACCTGGCCTCGCCCGGCTCAAACCAACCCACGGGAGACCCGCACCTCCTACCATATAGGGCCTCGTACGGTGCCATCTGAATACTAGACTGGTAGTTGTTGTTATAAGCAAACTCCGCCAGTGGCAAGAAGTGATCCCATGAACCTCCAAACTCAATCACGCACGCACGGAGCATATCCTCCAAAATTTGAATAGTGCACTCGGACTGCCCATCAGTCTGGGGGTGAAATGCTGTGCTCAGCTCCACCCGAGTACCTAACTCCTGCTGTACAGCTCTCCAGAACCGTGAAGTGAACTGAGTGCCTCTATCTGAAATGATGGAAACTGGAATACCATGCAGCCGAACTATCTCCTTGATATAGATCTCCGCCAGTCGCTCCGATGAATAAGTAGTGCTCACCGGTATAAAATGGGCGGACTTGGTCAGCCGATCCACAATAACCCAAATGGAATCAAACTTCCTAACAGTCCGTGGAAGCCCGGATACAAAGTCCATGGTGATGCGCTCCCATTTCCACTCTGGAATCTCAATCCGCTGCATCAATCCACCCGGACGCTGATGCTCATACTTCACCTGCTGGCAGTTGAGGCATCTGGAAACATAATCAACTATATCCCTCTTCATCCGCCTCCACCAGTAATGCTGTCTCAAGTCTTGATACATCTTCGCGGCACCCGGATGGATGGAATACCGCGAGCTATGGGCCTCTGCTAGAATCAGCTCTCGAAGATCATCTACATTGGGCACACAGATACGCCCCTACATTCTCATAACTCCGTCATCCCCAATGGTAACATCTCGAGCATCACCACGCCGATCTCTATCCTGAAGGACAAGCAAATGAGGGTCGTCGAACTGACGCTCCCTGATGCGATCAAATAGAGAAGACCGAGAAACCACACAAGCTAGAACCCGGCTGGGCTCCGAAAGATCCAGTCTAACAAACTGCCTGGCCAAAGCCTGAACATCCATCGCCATAGGCCTCTCCGAAGCTGGTAGATATGCTAAACTCCCCAAACTCTCTGCCCGACGACTCGAGGCATCAGCAACCACATTAGCCTTGCCCGGATGATAGAGAATAGTAATATCATAGTCCTTCGGTAGTTCCAACCATCTCCTCTGACGCATATTCAGGTCCTTCTGCTTAAGCAAGTGCTGCAAGCTCCGGTGATCAGTGTAGATCTCACAAGGAACCCCATATAAATAATGACGCCAAATCTTCAAGGCGTGAACAATGGCAGCTAGCTCCAAATCATGAACAGGGTAATTCTTCTCATGTACCTTCAGTTGTCTCGATGCGTAGGCAATCACCCTACCGTCCTGCATCAATACCGCACCGAGCCCAACTCGTGAGGCATCACAATATACAGTATAGGACCCCGAACCTGTAGGCAACATCAATATAGGGGCCGAAGTCAAAGTCGTCTTGAGCTTCTGAAAGCTCGCCTCACACTCGTCTGTCCACTGGAAAGGGGCACCCTTTTGGGTCAATCTAGTCATAGGTGCTGCAATCGAAGAGAACCCTCTACGAAACGACGGTAATAGCCCGCCAAACCAAGGAAACTGCGAATCTCAGTAGCGGAGGAGGGTCTGGGCCAACTCTGCACGGCCTCCACCTTCCTCGGATCTACTCGAATACCGTCACTCGACACCACGTGGCCCAAAAATGCCACCGAACTCAACCAAAATTCACATTTAGAGAACTTGGCATAAAGCTGCTTCTCCCTCAGAATCTGAAGCACTATCCTCAAATGCTGCTCGTGCTCTTCCCGGCTCCGGGAATATACTAGAATATCATCAATGAAGACAATCACGAACGAGTCCAGATAAGGCCTGAACACACTGTGCATCAAATGCATAAATGCTGCTGGGGCATTAGTCGACCCAAAAGACATCACGAGGAACTCATAGTGACCATACCGGGTCCTGAAGGCAGTCTTCGGGATATCTGGCTCCCGAATCTTCAGCTGGTGATACCCAAAGCGCAAATCAATCTTAGAAAACACATGTGCGCCCTGTAGCTGGTCAAATAAATCATCAATACGGGGCAAAGGATACCGGTTCTTCACTGTAACCTTGTTCAGCTGACGATAGTCAATACACATACGCATGGAACCTTCCTTTTTCTTCACAAATAATACAGGAGCACCCCAAGGCGAAACACTGGGTCGAATAAAACCCTTGCCCAATAACTCCTGTAATTGATCCTTCAACTCCTTTAACTCAGGGAGGAGCCATACGGTACGGTGGAATAGAAATGGGCTGAGTGCCCGGCAACAAGTCAATAGCAAAGTCAATATCTCTGTCGGGCGGCATGCCCGAAAGATCAGCCGGAAATACATCAGCAAAGTCACGTACCACATGAACAGAATCAATAGAGGGAGTGTCAATACTGACGTCCCGCACATAGGCTAGATAAGCAGCACACCCCTTCTCAACCATACGCTGAGCTCTGAGAAAAGAAATAACACGGCTAGGGATGTGATCTAGAGTACCACTCCACTCAATACGTGGAATGCCTGGCATAGCCAGCGTCACGGTCTTGGCGTGACAATCAAGAATAGCATAGTGGGGCGACAA
This sequence comes from Nicotiana noctiflora, assembly GCA_032618575.1. NCBI lineage: Eukaryota > Viridiplantae > Streptophyta > Magnoliopsida > Solanales > Solanaceae > Nicotiana > Nicotiana noctiflora. The sequence continues at coordinate 9,638 of JASVEL010010454.1, read as the reverse complement.
CCAGTCCATGCCCAGAATAATATCAAAATCGACCATCCCGAGCAGCAATAGATCCGCTCCGGTCTCAAAATCACAAATGGTAACCAAACACGACCGATATACGCGGTCCATAGCCAAAGAATCACCCAACGGAGTGGAAACATAAATGGGGGCACTCAAAGAATCCCGAGGCACACCCAGATGTGAGAAGCAAAGTAAGAAGACACATATGAAAAAGTGGAACCAGGGTCGAATAGAACCGATGCCTCCCTGTGACTAACCATAATAATACCTGTGATAACAGAGTCGGATGCAACAGCCGCAGCGCGATCAGGAATAGCATAGAATCTGGCCTGTCCCCCCTCTCGAGGGCGGCCTCTGGAACCCTGACCCCTGCCCCTGGATGACTGGGCAGGTGGAGTGGCAGCTGGGGCTGGAATGATAGCCTGCTGGCCCTGAGAACTACGCGGATGTTGTGATGACTGATAAGGGGCTCCTCTCCTGTGCCTGGGGCACTCCCTAACCAGGTGGCGAGTATCCCCGCACTCAAAACAAGATCTGGGAGGACGCGGTGGCTGTGACTGACCGGCCTCACCCCCACTAGTCTAACCCCTGGAAGGACCCCGCGCAAGAGGTGCACTGGAAACTGGGGGAGCATAATAAGGCTCCTGAGGTGCTGGAAGACCTGGAGTACTACCGGCTGCGAGCAATGCCGAGTGAACTGGTCGACCGGAATAACCCCTGCCAAAACGACCGGCTGATGAAGTGCGGGCACCAGAGAAATGGCCCGACTCACGAGACCTCTTGGCCTCTCTCTCTCTCTCTCCGCTCTCTAGTGAGCATACTCTCGATCCTCTTGGCAATGCTAACTGCATGCTGATAAGATATATCTATCTCAAGCTCTCCGGCCATGCCGGATCGGATAGGCGGAACAAGGCCCTCAACAAATCTCCGCACTCTCTCCCGAACTGTGGCTACCAAAGCCGGCGCATGCCTGGCTAGGCGAGTGAAACTGATAGCATACTCCGATACGGACATGGAGCCCTATCGCAACCGCTCAAACTCCGAGCGCCAAGAATCCCTAAGGCTCTGTGGAACAAACTCCCTCAAAAACAGATCTAAAAACTACGTCCAAGTCAATGAAGCAGACTCCTTTGGACTATCCAACTCATACGTGCGCCACCATTCATAAGCGGCCCCACGAAACTGAAAAGCAGTGAAGGAAACCCCGCTGGTCTCCACAATCCCCATAGTACAAAGAATACGATGACACTCCTCCAGAAAACCCAATGCATCATCTGAAGCTACACCACTAAACACTGGAGGGTCATATTTCTTGAACCTCTCCAATCTACGCTGCTCGTCCTCAGAGGCAGTTGGTCCACCTCCGGGCTGTGCTGGAGCAGCAGGAGGCATAACCAAATTATCTGGAACCTGTCCCACTGGCACACGCTGCTCCGGTGTAACGGCTGCGGGAGTCTGGGCCCCTCCCCCGGCCTGAGATGTAGTTGCAATAAGAGGAAGCAATCCTGCCTGGGCTAAAGTGGTATACATACTCATGAACTGAGCCAGGGTCTCCTGTAGTGCTGGAGTAGTAGCAGCTATAGTCGGTGTACCAGGTGCCTGCGCTCCAACCTGGTCTACCGGTGGCACCTCAGCGGCAGCGCGCGAGGGTGCTGTGGCTGCACCTCGGGCGCGTCCTCGTCCTCTACCTTGGCCCCGACCTCTGACGGCAGCAATAGGGGGCGCGGGTACCTGATCATCGCGAGTAGCTCGTGTCCTCACCATCTGTGAGAGAATAGAAAGCAATAGTTTAGATTTTGATGCCAAAATGTCGCACGACAAGGAATCCAAAAGAAATGAAGAGTTTCCTAAACAGTTACATAGCCCCTCGTAGATAAATACAGATGTCTCCGTATCGATCAGCGAGACTCTAAGTAACCGGTCTGTGTCCCGTGACTCCTATGAACCTAGAGCTCTGATACCAACTTGTCACGACCCTAGTTCACCAATTGTGAACATGTCGTGATGGCACCCGGTCCCCACGACTAGGTAAGCCTAACACGTTGCGGAATATACAGGTTATAAATACTTAAATAAGAAACAGCGGAAAAATAGCATAAAAGATATGTAATCCGTGCCGCTTGGCACATACATCCATCACACAATGAATAAAACACTACCAAGATCCGAAACCCCACGGTAACACAGACTAAAAGAGAAAATACAACTGTGGCTCTATGTGTAAAGAGTATCTAACAATGAAAAGAAGGAAAAATGCCAACTAGTACTACTAAAATAGAAGGAAAGCCTCCGGATCCGCGGACGTAGAAGATCATACCTCGAGGTCTCCCGGAAAGCTGCGGAATCACCTAACACGAGCCTGCTCTGATGTACCTGGATCTGCACAACAAAAGTGTGCAGAAGAGTAGCATGAGTACACCACGGCGGTACTCGGTAAGTGCCAAGCCTAACCTCGATGGAGTAGTGACGAGGTAGGTCAGGGCCCTACTGAGAAAACAATAATATAATGATGATAACAAAATAAACAGTTTAAATGATAATAATTTCCGAAATAACAACATTATGATAATTACTGCAACTATCTACAATCAAGCTAACAACAAATAACCAACTCAAATAAACGAATCCAGGATCTGTGGGAATTGAACCCACAGTCCCATTCTCAGTACTTCTGGGTCTCCGAGAATCGAACCCGCAGCCCATATCTCAATAATATCTCAATAACTCAGGATCTCCGGGAATCGAACCCGCAATCCCTACCCATAAGTCAGGATCTCGGGAATCGAACTCGTAGTCCTCATTTCAATAATCTCAGGGATCTCGGGAATCGAACCCGTAGTCCACATTTCAATAATCTCGGGATCTCGGGAATCGAACCCGTAGTCCACATTTCAATAATCTCAGGATCTCGGGAATCGAACCCGTAGTCCACATTTCAATAATCTCAGGATCTCGGGAATCGAACCCGTAGTCCATATTTCAATAATCTCAGGATCTCGGGAATCGAACCCGTAGTCCATAACCACAGCAAGTAAAGGAATACACAGAGAGAAGTATAATATGCTTAATGATAACTTCGTCGATGAACAGCGCCAGCGATTACCAAAAAAACTCAAGTAAGTCAATTAAGCAACTAGACAGTTAGATTCTATCAAATCATGCTTTTCTAACTACTACCGGGTAGGAATATCGAATTTAACAACTAAGAACAGGAATATCACTCATTGAACATTTTGAGTAAAGTATGTGTTCAACAACCAGCGCATGTACACGCCCGTCACCTCGCGTACAAGGCATTTAAAGTATCACAATAGTATCCTAGGGGTGAAAGTCCCCCACACGAAGTTAGACAAGCCACTTACCTCAATTTCGGTACAAAACCGCTAAGAAATAGCCCTCTTGCCGCGAATGTCGGACTCCACAAGTGTAGTATCCGATAAAAATCAATAGAATCACATCAAAATAGGCCAATTGGGCATTACCCAATCAAAATAACTCAAAATACACCAAAACCCACAAGTTGCCAAAACCCGACTTTCGGTACGCTTATCGAAAAATCACGAAAATTATATATTCGGGTTCCTTATCTCAATACGAGTCTAGGCATATAAAATTTACCAAAAACGGACTCCATTTGCCCACTCAAATCAGAGATTTTCTAACATTTAGGCCTAGGGCTCAAACCCACCTTTAATCTTCTAATTTCAGTGAAATAATCACGGATTTCATGATAAACCAACGAATTAAGGTCAAGAAACTTACCCTCGATGATTTCCCGATGATATCCCAGCGTTTCCCCTTCAAAATCCTCTCTTGAAGCTCAAAAATGGCGTTTTTGTGTATGGGGGTCGCGGGTGTTATGTTCTGAACTTAAGCTCACTGCCAGATATTTTCCTTCATCGCGTTCGCGTGGCCTGTCACGCGTTCGCGATGCTCTAACCCATTTACCCTTCGCGTTCGCGTGAAACCACTCGCATCCGCGATGCACAGCCGGCTAACCCTTCGCGAACGCGGCGCTAGTCCACGCGTTCGCGATGACCTTATTTCTCATCCAACCCGCTTTGCTCTTCGGGAACGCGACACAGGGATCGCGAACGCGGTGCCTCTCCTTCTCCCACTACGCGAACGCGACGTATTGGACGCGAATGCGATGCTCTGCAGTACCCAGCCTACGCGAACGCGAACAAGGCCCTCGCGAACGCGATGGCTTAAATCTTGCCCAGTGATCTGCAGCTTTTTCTGCAGACTTTTCATGTTCCAAAATGCCGGATGATGGTCCGAATTCATCCCGAGGCCTCTAGGACCCCAACGAAAACCACCAACATATTCCAAAACACGATACGAACTTGTTCCAATCATAAAAACACCATCCTAAACATCAAAATCACCAATTACACACAGATTCAAGCCTAAGTTTCTTCAAAACTTTCAAAACTAACATTCGATCCAAAACCCAACCAAACGACGTCCAAATGACCTGAAAATTTGCGGACATATCCAAAATCACATAACGAAGCTACAGAAATTGTCGGGAATTCCATTCCGACCCCCGAATCAAAATCTCACCTATCGTTCGGATTCGCCAAAATTTCAACCTTCGGCATTTCAAGCCTAATTGAGCTACGGACCTCCAAAATACATTCCGAACGCGCTCCCAACCCCGAAATCACCTAACGGAGCTAATGGAACCATCGGATTTCCGTTCCGAGATCGTCTTAACACTGTTCCGGCTACGGGCCATTTTCTAGCTTCAAAGCTCTTATTTTGGGACTAAGTGTCCCAAAATGCTCAAATTTTCAGAACCGACTCTCCCGGCAACCCACAATAGCAGAAATGAACTTAGGGGAACAACTAAATTAGGGATTGGGGCGTAATTTTCTAAAACGACCGGTCGGGTCGTTACATCTTCCCACACTTAAAGATTCGTTCGTCCTCGAACGAGCATAGAAAACATACCTGGAGTAGTGAAAATATGAGGGTACTGGCTGCGCATATCCTGCTCGGTCTCCCAAGTCGCCTCCTCGACCGGCTGGCCCCGCCACTGAACCTTTACCGAAGCGATGTTCTTTGACCTTAGCTTTCTGACTTGCCTGTCTAGAATGGCTACTGGCTCCTCAACATAAGACAGATCCTTGTCTAGTTGAACAGATGTGAAATCCAACACATGTGACGGGTCACCATGGTATCTCCGAAGCATGGAGACATGAAATACGGGGTGAACTCCGGCTAGGCTGGGAGGTAAGGCCAACTCATAAGCAACCTCCCCAACACGCCTCAAAATCTCAAAAGGGCCAATAAATCTAGGACTCAGCTTTCCTTTCTTCCCAAACCTCATAACGCCCTTCATGGGCGAGACTCGAAGTAGAACCCGCTCGCCAACCATAAAAGCCACGTCGCGAACCTTCTTATCCGCATAACTCTTCTGTCTAGACTGAGCTGCACGAAGTCTGTCCTGAATCACCTTGACCTTGTCCATAGCCTCCTGAACCATATCAGTACCTAGCAACCTGGCCTCGCCCGGCTCAAACCAACCCACGGGAGACCCGCACCTCCTACCATATAGGGCCTCGTACGGTGCCATCTGAATACTAGACTGGTAGCTGTTGTTATAAGCAAACTCCGCCAGTGGCAATAAGTGATCCCATGAACCTCCAAACTCAATCACGCACGCACGGAGCATATCCTCCAAAATCTGAATAGTGCGCTCGGACTGCCCATCAGTCTGGGGGTGAAATGTTGTGCTCAACTCCACCCGAGTACCTAACTCCTGATGTACAGCTCTCCAGAACCGCGAAGTGAACTGAGTGCCTCTATCTGAAATGATGGAAACTGGAATACCGTGCAGCCGAACTATCTCTCTGATATAGATCTCCGCCAATCGCTCCGATGAATAAGTAGTGCTCACCGGTATAAAATGGGCGGACTTGGTCAGCCGATCCACAATAACCCAAATGGAATCAAACTTCCTAACAGTCCGTGGAAGCCCGGATACAAAGTCCATGGTGATGCGCTCCCATTTCCACTCTGGAATCTCAATCCGCTGCATCAATCCACCCGGACGCTGATGCTCATACTTCACCTGCTGGCAGTTGAGGCATCCGGAAACATAATCAACTATATCCCTCTTCATCCGCCTCCACCAGTAATGCTGTTTCAAGTCCTGATACATCTTTGCGGCTCCCGGATGGATGGAATACCGCGAGCTGTGGGCCTCTGCTAGAATCAGCTCTCGAAGATCATCTACATTGGGCACACAGATACGCCCCTACATTCTCATAACTCCGTCATCCCCAATGGTAACATCTCGAGCATCACCACGCCGATCTCTATCCTGAAGGACAAGCAAATGAGGGTCGTCAAACTGACGCTCCCTGATGCGATCAAATAGAGAAGACCGAGAAACCACACAGGCTAGAACCCGGCTGGGCTCCGAAAGATCCAGTCTAACAAACTGCCTGGCCAAAGCCTGAACATCCATCGCCATAGGCCTCTCCGAAGCCGGTAGATATGCTAAACTCCCCAAACTCTCTGCCCGACGACTCAAGGCATCAGCAACCACATTAGCCTTGCCCGGATGATAGAGAATAGTAATATCATAGTCCTTCAGTAGTTCCAACCATCTCCTCTGACGCATATTCAGGTCCTTCTACTTAAAGCAAGTGCTGCAAGCTCCGGTGATCAGTGTAGATCTCACAAGGAACCCCATATAAATAATGACGCCAAATTTTCAAGGCGTGAACAATGGAAGCTAGCTCCAAATCATGAACAGGGTAATTCTTCTCATGTACCTTCAGCTGTCTCGACGCGTAGGCAATCACCCTACCGTCCCGCATCAATACCGCACCGAGTCCAACTCGTGAGGCATCACAATATACAGTATAGGACCCCGAACCTGTAGGCAACATCAATATAGGGGCCGAAGTCAAAGCTGTCTTGAGCTTCTGAAAGCTCGCCTCACACTCGTCTGTCCACTGAAAATGGGCACCCTTTTGGGTCAATCTAGTCATAGGTGGTGCAATCGAAGAGAACCCCTCTACGAAACGACGGTAATAGCCCGCCAAACCGAGGAAACTGCGAATCTCAGTAGCGGAGGAGGGTCTGGGCCAACTCTGCACGGCCTCCACCTTCCTCGGATCTACTCGAATACCATCACTCGACACCACGTGGCCCAAAAATGCCACCGAACTCAACCAAAATTCACATTTAGAGAACTTGGCATAAAGCTGCTTCTCCCTCAGAATCTGAAGCACTATCCTCAAATGCTGCTCGTGCTCTTCCCGGCTCCGGGAATATACTAGAATATCATCAATGAAGACAATCACGAACGAGTCCAGATAAGGCTCGAACACACTGTGCATCAAATTCATAAAGGCTGCTGGGGCATTAGTCAGCCCAAAGACATCACGAGGAACTCATAGTGACCATACCGAGTCCTGAAGGCAGTCTTCAGGATATCTGGCTCCCGAATCTTCAACTGGTGATACCCAGAGCGCAAATCAATCTTAGAAAACACATGTGCGCCCTGTAGCTGGTCAAATAAATCATCAATACGGGGCAAAGGATACCGGTTCTTCACTGTAACCTTGTTCAGCTGACGATAGTCAATACACATACGCATGGAACCGTCCTTTTTCTTCACAAACAATACAGGAGCACCCCAAGGCGAAACACTGGGTCGAATAAAACCCTTGCCCAATAACTCCCGTAACTGATCCTTCAACTCCTTTAATTCAGGAGGAGCCATACGGTACGGTGGAATAGAAATGGGCTGAGTGCCCGGCAACAAGTCAATAGCAAAGTCAATATATCTGTCGGGCAGTATACCCGGGAGATCAGCTGGAAATACATCAGCAAAGTCACGTACCACAGGAACGGAATCAATAGAGGGAGTGTCAATATTGACGTCCCGCACATAAGCTAAATAAGCAGCACATCCCTTCTCAACCATACGCTGAGCTCTGAGAAAGGAAATGACACGGCTAGGTGTGATCTAGAGTACCACTCCACTCAATACGTGGAATGCCTGGCATATCCAGCGTCACGGTCTTGGCGTGACAATCAAGAATAGCATAATGGGGCGACAACCAGTCCATGCCCAAAATAATATCGAAATCGACCATCCCGAGCAACAATAGATCCGCTCTGGTCTCAAAATCACAAATGGTAACCAAACACGACCGATATACGCGGTCCACAGCCAAAGAATCACCCACCGGAGTGGAAACATAAATGGGGGCACTCAAAGAATCCCGAGGCACACCCGGATGAGAAGCAAAGTAAGAAGACACATATGAAAAAGTGGAACCAGGGTCGAATAGAACCGATGCCTCCCCGTGACTAACCATAATAATACCTGTGATAACAGAGTCAGATGCAACAGCCGCAGCGCGATCAGGAATAGCATAGAATCTGGCCTGTCCCCCCTCTCGAGGGCGGCCTCTGGAACCCTGACCCCCGCCCCTGGATGACTCGGGCAGGTGGAGTGGCAGCTGGGGCTGGAATGATAGCCTGCTGGCCCTGAGAACCACGCGGATGCTGTGATGACTGATGAGGGGCTCCTCTCCTGCGCCTGGGGCACTCCCTAACCAGGTGGCGAGTATCCCCGCACTCAAAACAAGCTCCGGGAGGACGCGGTGGCTGTGACTGACCGGCCTCACCCCCACTAGTCTGACCCCTGGAAGGACCCCGCGCAGGAGGTGCACTGGAAACTGGGGGAGCATAATAAGGCTCCTGAGGTGCCGGAAGACCTGGAGTACTACCTGCTGCGGGCAATGCCGAGTGAACTGGTCGACCGGAATAACCCCTGCCAAAACGACCGGCTGATGAAGTGCGGGCACCAGAGAAATGGCCCGACTCACGAGACCTCTTGGCCTCTCTCTCTCTCCCCGCTCTCTAGGGAGCATACTCTCGATCCTCCTGGCAATGCTCATTGCCTACTGATAAGATATATCTGTCTCCAACTCTCTAGCCATGCTGGACCGGATCGGCAGAATCAGGCCCTCAATAAATCCGCACCCTCTCCCGGACCATGGCTACCAAAGCCGGTGCATGCCTGGCTAGACGGGTAAAACTGATAGCATACTCCGATACTGACATGGAGCCCTGTCGTAATCGCTCAAACTCCGAGCGCGAAGAATCCCTAAGGCTCTGGGGAACAAACTCCCTCAAAAATAGATCTGAAAACTACGTCCAGGTCAATGAAGTAGACTCCTTCGGACTATCCAACTCATACGTGCGCCACCAATCATAAGCGGCCCCATAAAATTGAAAAGCAGTGAAGGAAACCCCGCTGGTCTCTACAATCCCCATAGTACGAAGAATACGATGACACCCCACTGGATTCCACGATGCCCATAGTGCGAAGAATATGGTGACACTCCTATAGAAATCTCAAGGCATCGTCTGATGCTAATCCACTTAACACTGGGGGATCATACTTCTTGAACCACTAAAGTCTCCACTACTCGTCCTTTAAAGCAGCTGACCCATCCTCGGGCTGCTCAAGAGTACGGACGGCGGGAGTCCCTACTCCTCCCCCGGCCTGAGATGTGGCAGCAACAATGGGGAGCAACCCTGCCTGAGCCAAAATGGTGTACATACTCATGAATCGAGCCAAAGTCTCTTGGAAAGCTGGA
>JASVEL010010453.1:0-145232 GCA_032618575.1 Nicotiana noctiflora | reverse complement strand
ATGTTGATGTGAAAAGCGGGCAACCCAGATGAGAGAATAGCGGTAGTATTGTTCAGAAGTGGACATAAAGAATATTCTTTGGATATTTTTTATGCTATATCTTTTAGGAATTTTTGTGAATATCCCTTATAAATAGTAAGGGGTAGAGAACAAAGAGGGGCATTCTGAACTTTGAGAGAAAAAAATATTTTGTAAGGTTCGACAAAAGAGAATATCCAAAAGTTATCTTATTTGTTGATAATATTATTGAAGCACACATTGTTCTATCTTTGTACATAAATCCAAAGATTTCCATACTCATATGAACTTATTACTTTTTCAAGTCGTTAGAAAAAAAAAATCCCAATCATATGATATATAGTTGGGTGGTAAATCCTTTTTCATTACATCTATCATCATTGCTTACATTTATTGCATATTTATTGTTAATCATAGTGTATTGAATCATATATTTGATACATATGGACACTACTCATTTTATAAATGCTCTACTTTATTCATTCTAGAATTTATGAAGTTCAACTAAGATTCACCTATTTAATTCATCATTAATTGGTTTAGCTATAATTTGCTCAAACAATTTGGCGCCGTTAGTGGGGAGGTTTTAATTAAAATTTTAGTTCCTTCTAGATCATAAAAAGAACATCCATCTCTTTTTCGCTTGTACAAACTAAAGATAGAAGAAAAAGGAGAGGCAAGACTGAAAGCCATAGCAGGTGTCACTACCAACATTTTAAACACCATCAATGAGGATGACAGGAAAAATAATGAGAATGTGACACCAGATGTTGCGCTCAGGCGGAGTGACTCACCTCTTCCTCATGAAAGTGTAACCGCTTCACGCGGTGGAGAAACGCCAACATCCACAATTGAAGGAATACCACTAGCAGTAAGAAAATTATTGGAAGAATGGTTGACGAGTACGTTGAGCAACATACTCGAGAAATCTGTTCAAAGGGAGAATAGAAACATCGCGGAAGAAGATATTACAACGATCACCCACAACAACCCCCCCCCAAATAGGTAACACTCACACCACTATTGACGCAGGCAATGATGCATTGACGACCATCTGAAGAAAATAAAAGAAATAGAAAACGAAAACAAGGCACTCCGCGACCAGAAGAGGGAGCATCAAGAAAGGGTCGAAAAGATACCGGCCACCCCGAAGTTCCTACCAAAATGAGACGTGGGTCGGTTCATCGAACAACCATACAACGAGGAAGAGGCTCCACATTCCATTCCCAAAACTTTTAAAAAGTCAACATACTTAAAGATATATGACGGTACTACAGACCCCGAAGATCACATCATCCATTATGTCACGACAATGAAGGGCAACGACCTTTCGAAGGAGAAAGTACCATCAGTGTTACTGAAAATGTTCGGCGAAACCCTAACGGGGGGAGCCTTGACCTGGTATTCATAACTCCCAACACGGTCAATAGTAACGTTCGAGGAAATGGCCGACAAGTTCGTCACCGCCCATGCCCGGGCTAAAAAGGCGGAGGCCGGGGTGAATTGAATATTCGTTGTTAGGAAATCGCCTGGCGAGGGACTCAGGGACTTCCTCGCCTGGTTTAACAAGGTGAGAATGAACTTACCAAATATATCAGAAGGGATGTCGGTAGCAGTTTTTCAGAACGGGTTGAACAGGAACGGGTCGAGAGCAACCAGAAAGTTACTAAGGAGGCTCATGAAATACCATCCCACCACTTGGGAAGAAATTCACAATGCCTAAGTGCCGAGGTGAGAGCTAACAAGGACGAACTTAACAGCCTGACCCAATGGCTGACATTAGTTCAAATAGAGTCGAGAAAGCGACGGTCGAAAAGACTAGTCATGCCCCGGCCCAACCGAGAAAGACATCAACCCTACGTCAGAATAATCACCTCACTATCTCCATGACATGCGGAAGGGCCGTCCAGGCGACATACAGTTACTCTGCGAAATGAAAGAGGTATGCCTCCACTCTCATAATTTTTGTGTTTCCCCTTCAGAAATAGTGTACGCATTAGAGAAGCTTGGCATAAAGGTGAAGTGACCGCAAAAGATGAAGTCTGACCCATGTACCTGAAAGTCAAATGTCCTCTATGAATTTCACCAGGAGAGGGGTCACAAAACTGGGGACTGCATAGCTCTAGGGCAAGAGGTAGTAAAAATGTTGAACCAAGGGCACCTGAGGGAATTGATGAGCGATCGCGGATGAGCCAACTTCGGCCGCGGACGTGAATAATACCAGAGCCCTCCAAAGCCACCCTCCCCCACACGCACAATCTAAATTATCATCAGCGGAGGTGATGAAGCAAAGATCAACCATGTGAAATTCACCGTCACACATAAATTGAAGTGGTCGATCACCCAAAAAATGGTACGACAACTTTGGAGATTGTATCATCTTTGATAAGTTAGATACCGATGGTTTGTCTTTCCCACATTGACGCTCTTGTTATTACTTTACGTGTTTTAAATACTTATGTGAAAAGAATAATGGTAGACGATGGAAGCGGTGAGTGTATTATCCACTCTCGAGTCCTCACACAAATGAGAGTCGAAGACAAGATAGTGCCACGTCGCATAACACAACAGGTTTTAACAATGCAGTTGAACGAAATTTTGGAGAGTATAATGCTACCCGTTCTGGCCAGGGGTGTTACCCTAGAAACAACGCTCCACATCATAAACCAGGACATGGCTTACAATGCCATCACAGGGCAGCCATGGATACACGCCATGAGGGCCATCCCGTCAAACCTATATTAAGTGATCAAGTTCCCTACGTCGTGGGGAATATTCGGCATCCGAGGCGAACAACGCATCACCCAAGAATATTATCGTATCGCCCAGGATTGCATATACACTCAACACCTAAAGGGAACAGACTTAGAAGCACAACAATTACCAAAGCCGGGGACCGAACTTGATGCACAAATAGACGTCATTAGGGACCCCTGACATCGTGGAAGGCACCAAGTCAACAATAGAAGACCTCGATCCCATCCAATTGGACAACAGCGATAGTAGAAAAAGGCTTATATCAGGCATAAACTCTTAGAATAAGGTAAATTTCATAAGTTCTTAATTGACAATGTCGACTTGTTCGCCTTCTCCCATGCAGATATGCCGGGCATCGCGAAAGGCGTTGCCACACACAAGCTGAACGTCGACCCACTCTACCCACTAATGAGGCAAATAAGAAGAAACTTCAACACCATAATCAACCAGGCTGTAAGTGATGAAGTGGATAAGCTACTCGCCAACGGTTCAATCCATGAATCAAAATACCCCTAATTTCTCGCAAATATGGTCATGGTAAAAAGAAAAATGGGAAATGGCGGGTGTGCGTGGATTTCACAGACCTAAACAAGGCATGCCCAAAAGACTCTTTTCCTTTTTCTCACATTGACCAGCTCATCGACGTGACAACGAGACACAAATTTTTAAGCTTCTTGGACACCTACTCGGGTTACAACCAAATCCTCTTGGAGGAGGAGGACCAGGAGAAAACTACTTTCATCATCCATCAGGGAACGTACTATTATAGAGTCATTCCATTCAGGTTGAAGAACGCATGGGCAACGTACCAAAGGTTGGTCACCAAGGGCAAAACAATAGAAGGTTACATCGATGACATGTTGGTAAAATCAAAAGGGAAAGAGGACCAAATCGACTACTTAAAAGAGGCCTTTGGTATATTAAGGCAGTATGGCATAAAATTGAACCCCGAAAAATGCGCCTTCTACGTAACCTCGGGAAAATTTCTCTATTTCTTGGTATTACAAAGAGGCATCAAAGTTAATCCAGTTAAAATCAAAGCCATTGAAGCTATAGGTGAAGTTTTAACCAGCATGAGCAGGTGCAAAATCTAACTGGCCGTATAGCCGCCCTACCGAGATTCATCTCACGGTCATCCCGCAGATGCCATAAATTCTTCAATGTGCTACAAAAAGACAATGGGATCTAGTGGAATTCAGAATACATTGATGCCTTGAGGGAACTGAAGGCATACTTGTCCTCGCCCCCACTGCTCGCCAAAGCAAATCCTAGCGAGCGCCTCCTAATATACATAGCCGTCTTAGTAGTCGCGGAAAGCATAGTATTGGTATGCGGAAACAAAGGTACGTAATCTTTAATTTATTACATTAGAAAAACCCGAGTCGATGCTAAAACAAGGTACCTCCACCTCAAAAAATTAGCCTTAGCATTGGTTGTAGCTTCACGAAAGTTAGACCCTATTTTCAGTGCCATCCCATATCGGTGGTAACAATCTTCCCCCTACGGAGCATCCTATACAAACCTGAATTATCGGGAAAACTGGACAATTAGGCCATAGAATTGAGCAAGCACGATATAACATATCAGTCGCAAACAACGATAAAAGAGCAGGTACTTGGCGACTTTGTCACCAATTTCAGTGCCAAAATAATGCCTGATATCGAGCAGAAAGCCTCTCGTACCTCTCTTAGGCTACCCGACCTATGAATCCTATATACTAATGGCATATCCAACACGTCAAGATCTGGACTATGACTCGTACTCGAGGTCCCAATAGGCAAATTTATCCGCCAATCCATACGGTGCTCCGATATGACTAACAATGAGGCCGTAATTGCAGGATTAAAGCTAGATCTCAAATACGGAGCACGACGAGTCATCCTCAGATACGACTCAAAACTTGTCATCAACCAAGTTACAGGGACTTACCAAGTCAAAGAGTAGAGGTTACAAAAGTACCAGGCAGAAATTCATAAATTGCTGCTAGAATTAGATGAATGTCGATTAGACCAAATACCTCGAGCACAAAACATCAAGCCAGTTGGCCTCTCCAAATTAGCAGCAACCACCAAAAACATCACTAAACAAAACATGATCACCCTCCTCTACTCGTCACTAGACCAACTTGAGGTACACTCTATAAATTTGGCTTGGGACTGGCGCAACCGCATCATGACATAGTTATAGGAGGGAGTACTCCCACAAGACAAAAAGGAAGCCAAAAAGCTTCGAATGTAGGCGGCCAGGTACAACATCGTAAATCATGACCTATATAAAGAACGTTTGAGGGGACCTTGGCAAAATTATAAGATCCAAATCAAACAAGGCGCGTGCTCAAAGTACACAAAAGACACTAAGGTGCCCATACAGGCAACTGAGCCCTCGTCAGATGCCTCATTCGGGCAGGTTATTATTAGCCAGCCACAAATTATGTCAAGTGGTGCGAACAATGCCAAAAGTACGCACCTATGATACATCAAGCGGGAAAGCACCTTCATTCTATCACTTTGCCATAGTCGTTCATCAAATGGGGAGTGGACATCGGCGGACCCCTTCCAGCGTGGAGAGGTTAAGATACATTTTCTTTTGGCTTTAACTGACTACTATTCCAAATAGGTGGAAGCAGGTGCATTCACCCAAATACGCGAACAGGAAGTCATCACATTCATATGGAGAAATATCATATGCATTTTTGGCATCCCTAAAGAAATCAGTTGTGACAATGAGCCCTAATTCACCGGAAAAAAAGAACATTGAGCTCTTCAAAAAATGGCACACCAAGAGAATACTCTCCACGCCACATCACCCCGCTGGTAACAGTCAAGCCAAATCCTCCAACAAAACACTATAAAACATCCTAAAGAAAAAGGTCAAGAACACCAAAGGGTTACGGCCAAAGTTGCTATCAGAGGTACTATGGGCCTACCACACCATTCTAAAAACGATTACAGATGAACATCATATTCACCAGTCTATGGGATTGAGTCCATGATGCCTGTCGAGGTTGGGGAACCTAGCCTGAGATAGTCCAACGAAAGCGGACAAAACAATGACGAGAACAGGAAACAAGACCTCGACGAGGCAGAAGAACGAAGAGACATGGCTTATGTAAGAATGGTATCCCAAAAACAACAAGCAAAACGGTACTACAACAAAAAATCCAAAATACGACCACTCAAAGTCGGAGACTATGTTCGCAAGGCAAAAACACAAGTGAGCAAAGACCCGAAAGAAGGCAAACTGGGAACCAATTGGGAAGGGCCATACAAAATCACAGCGGCAGCAAAAAAAGGAGCATTCCAACCAGAAACAATGGAAGGAAAACTACTACAAAACAAATGGAATGTCGCCCACCTCAAATACTTTAACTTCTAAAAAAGGACGCCCCTCAAGTTGTACTCTTTTCCCTTACCTAGATTTTGTTCCAATTGGATTTTCTCTGGGAGGTTTTTAACGAGGCAACAAAAGGAACTTCTCGAAGTTCAAGTATGATTCGTCACCCCGCATGTCGACTGCTTCCCCATGGCGGGAAATGAAGGGACTAGACACATGGAAACTTCTCCAATATATGTATGAAACGGACATGTATAGCATTTTCTAGTAAATGAAATAAATCAACATTTTTACTCTCCACCAAGATATTCTCTAATGAATGAAATAAAGCAACATTTTGCACTCTCCATCAAGCTACTTTTCGCATCCTGCAATAGACATCACTTGAATTACTTAACATTCGACCTCTCTCAAACCACTTAACATTCGACCTCGCTCGAATCACTTAACAGTTCGACCTTGCTCGAATCACTTAACATTCTACCTCATTCGAATCACTCAACAATTTGACCTCGCTCGAATTACCTTACACTCGACCTTGCTCGAGTTTTAAGATCTACCATCAACTATGCCAAAATATTACACATAAGCGACCGAAAAGCCAGGGACTCCACTATATAGCAAACTAATGACAATTTGAAAATTCACAGCAAGAAGGTAATCATTCTATTACAACTGTTATATTACGAAACGTTTTACAAAGTTCCCGAAGTTAGGATTTTACCATTTTTATGCCCTTACTTGCTATTGCTTTGGTTACAAATTGCTACAAAATAGTCCCAAAATGCTTACAAGATGTGCTTGGTTGCACGTTTGAGAGACAAGGTGACAAATGTCAAAGATCGGCTCAAAACAGAGTGAAACATGTCCAAGTGTCAAAGACCAAGTGAAATGAGGAACAGGAAGGACTAGGGCGGACCACACTAATTTGCAATGCGGTTGCACTAGGAGATTCAAAGAAGTGTATTCAGAACTTTCACCATGTGACCGCGATTGGATTTATGTGGCCTGCGTTCAGCAGACGCGGCCGTGCCACTTTGTCATGCGGCCCGCGTGAAGAGATTTAGAGACCCACCATTTCAGGCTACAAGCCCACGCGGTCGCGCTACATATCCGTGCGGTCCGCGCTGATGAGAATCAGAGACTTGGATTTTTGGGAGTTAAGGCCACGCGGTCGTGCTACCTTTTTGCGCGGTCTGCGCTATTGAGGTTCAGAGACTAATGGATTTCGCCAAGTCAAGCAAGGCGATCCGCGTAACTTTTTGTGTGAATGCTAACCTCCACCGCGGTCGCTCTGCACTTTTTCGCGATCTACGGTCCTTAACTTCAGAGAGTTAAAATGTAGGAGTTCAAGAGCCAATGCGGCCGTGCTACCTTTTTGCGTGGTTCGTGCTGACCCCGCATGGGTATTTTTGTCCAGTTTTCCAGCCACTATAAATAGAATATTTTACCATTTTTAGGTTAAGATTTATGTTCTGAACGCAGTTGAGCTCGTGAGATCAAATATTGTAGCCATTTTTTGCACTTTTGCTCTTCAATATTCTAGATTCTACTTAGTAATTAATTAATATGTTTAATTCCCCATCTATTTCTTCTTTAATTATGTGCAGCTAAACCCATTAACTAGGGTTGTGGCTCACCCATAGTTTGGGTAGTGTATGGGTGTTGCATTCTAGGGTGAGATTGAGATTTGGTGATTGTTATTTGGGTTAATTTTGTGTTTCAATTTAGAATTTGTGGTTGCAAACACAGATTCAAGCTTAGAGCATCTAACTCTTCCTGAGAAAGAGAGTCCATGACCCTAAAGTTGACCCAACAAGGAATTGGGATGGACCCATGAGAATGGTAGTCCCAATTAACGAGTTGAACCTCGATAGAGTAATTACCCTACTTGAACCCTAGTTGCTTGGTCTAATTGGCCTACCCAATTGGTCTCGAGAGAGTCAAATGGGCAAAATCGTTCTCTCTACCGAGAGGTGTGAGAATGGATACGATTGTGCAGCGGTTATAGCATAAGCCCCAAATATATCAATCTCCCCTTAGTAACTTCTACCCGTTGACTAGCCACCTAGGTAGTGTCATGACCCTAGTGCCTTTCTCCATATTAAATACAACTTAGCAATATTTCGCATAATTTAGATTTATTCATTAGTTTACAATAGTAATTTGAAAGAAAATCCAAAAATGTTTGAAGTGACATTAGAAGCACAACCGCATCTCTAGGCTAGACAGATAATACAACTCCATTACTAGATCCTTGTGGAAATTTAATCCCGAATCACTATTCAGGTAAAAGTTATTGCGACCCGCTCTCTCTACTTTGGTGTAGTATTTAGTCGAGCCGATCCTCCTTGGCCTTAATAGCCGCCTCAAGCTCACTGCATCGACATATAGTCTTCATCGTCTCATCATCTGGCTCCTTCAGCTCTTCGATTTTCTGCGCTAACTCTTCCTCTTTTTATTTAAGCCCGTCACGAAATAGCTGAAACTCACTATATTAGGTAAAGACATCATCCAACGCACGATGCTTGGTATGGTACTCTTTGTACTTAGAGATCACATTCTTAAAAATGATCGTCCTCCGCTCATCCCTCAGGTCACGCTCGATCCCCATGATGAGGGCCTGACATACAAAGGAAAAAAAGTATGCACAAGAAAATTACACATGCGAAACAAACCCTAGCAAGAAAAGAAAAGAAAACTCGCAAAGCCATTCCAAAAATACTCGGTGATAGCTCTGCTTCACTCATCATCTGAAGCGTCACGTTCTCAAATGCAACGCACAAGGGGCGAAAGACGACACCTCCTGCTCAGAGTTGCCAAAAGAACGTAACACAAGGGAATGATTACGTGTCAGTTAGGACCCTCTGTCCTTGCTTACACACAGGTATTTCTGTCCAAAATGGTACGTACCTCTTAGGGTTCAATTTCTGAACGTGAAGCATCATCCCCTGTGTGCACCGCTCCATCTGCTCTGGTCGCCGATGACTCGCTGCCTTTAGTGGCCCGTACATGCTCATCACCTTGGTGAATTACCTTGAACCTAAGAGACCTTCCCATCCTAATAGCATCTTCCATAAAAATGGCCACAACATCTAGCATAAGTGTGGACGCCGCCCTCGGGGCAATAACCTTCCTCTTTTCGACATTAGTGACGACGACTTTCCCAAGTTCCATTCTTTGCCTCTTCCTCGATAGCGACTCCTCCCTATTAGACGAAACATCTACGAGATGGTAGGTTGGTTGGGAAGAAATCTCATCTCGTATGATGTCGTTCTGAGGAGAGCCCCTAGCTCTTAGAGCTTGAGTACGGCCTCCGCGGACAAACTTTGCCAAAGTAAATTGCATCCTTGCCGATGTAATAGCCTGACGAAATGCAGGCACTAGAGATTTCTTTTTAGAAGCCCGTCGACCTGCCACCATAAGGGGTTCGCATCAACAAACAATGGTAAAACAACATAGCCAAAACAAAAGTAACACTTACTAGATGGGACCTTCGGTCTAAAACATTTGTAGAAAATCGACCAATCTTGAATACTCACCATGTGAGGTAACACGCGAGCCACCCATTCTTCAATATTTACGACAGGAAAGGGTGCACGCCTCTCAGCTAAAAAAACATGAAATTACAAACGAATGAAAAAAGAAGGGACAGAAAGAAGACAACAAGCATATGCAAACAACACCTACAATTGTGGTTCTTCTGCTCGAGAAATCCAACAGTGTCTATTACTAAGTGTTTGGTACTTGTGCCAAAACCTTTGATTCGTCATGCCATCCATTACATCTAACAGCCCTCCGGTCCTGCGATGTCGCAGATGTATCATAGCGCCTTTGTAAAAACTCGTTGAAAATAAGTGTAATAGTTGGCGGATGTTAAACTTGAAACCGGCCAATTCCGCATACTTTATCAGCATCAAGAAAACTTTATACAAGTACGGGGATAGTTGTGCCGGCCAGACATATTAAAATCGGTAGAATTCCTCCCCCAACGGGAGAAGAGAGAGAGCATAGACAATTAAGAAAGGGTATACATAAAAGGCATAATACCCATGTCGATGAACCTTCATAATGTCGTCACCGGCCGGAACTATCCCGACATGAGAAGGGATATGATACGTAGATCGGAGCTCAGCTATATGAGACGGTCCGATCTAAGAAATCACCTAAACGGGGGCAGGAGCAGGCTCCTTCTGAAATTCATTTCTAGATAAAGGGTTTCTGGGAATTATCTCTTCCACGGTAGGAAAGCTCTCATCCTCTTCAACCACGAAACCCTCGACGTCGGAAGGAGGAGCCACCGACAACGGAGTGGTGTCAGAAACTTCTTCATGAATACGAAGGGTGTGTGACATGTCGAAGATAGAAGGCGTGCTACTAAACTTGAAGAGGGAGATACCGATAAGGTAAGAAGGAGGACATGGAGTCATAAGACCAAAGTCAAGAACAAAAGTCAGCAAAGAAGATCGAAAGGGAACAACGTACATGCAAGGAAGGGGATGGTGGAAACTTCTAAGAAACAAAACCCTCCTCTATTTATAGGGTTGGATGGCATGAGAATCGAAGCAAATGATTGTCAATGACATCAAAGCCAAAGCGACAAGCATGCAGACGCTGTCTCGGGAAAAAGCGTAATGATGACGCATGTGGCTGTGATGTCACCCCATGGCAACCACACCTTTCATGACTCCAATGGTTGTGTCGCTCTCTCGATCTTGGTCGACCCGGCTTGTTCAATAGCCAATCCTGAGCTAAAGGCCAATGATGTCCGCTTATCGAGGGCGTGTGTAGGGCAACGACCTCAAAAAGAAGATGGACTAACTGTATAGGTCCAAATTTGGTGACTCTGCGGTAGCGGATAAGTAAGAGGAAGGATGGGTTTGACCATGATATAATTACCAGAGGTCATTCTCACAAAGGTTGATGTGAAAAGCGGGCAGCCGAGATGAGAGAATAGTGGTAGTACAGGTTCAGAAGTGCACATAAAGAATATCGAATATTCTTTTGGATATTCTTTATGCTATACTTTTTAGGGATTTTGTAGAATATCTCTTATAAATAGTAAGAGATAGAGAACAAGGAGAGAGATTCTGAACTTGAGAGCAAAAGTATTTTGTAAGGTTTGACAAAAGAGAATATCCAAAAGGTTATCTTATTTGTTGATAATATTATTTACACGTTCTTTTTTTATACATAAATTCAAAGACTCCATACCCATCTAAACTTTTTATTTTTCCACGTTGCAGGCCGAGAAAAAGGAACACCCCAATCATATGATTGTTGGGCAATAAATCTTTTTTCATTACATTTATCATCATTGCTTACATTTATTGTGTATTTTTTGCTATCATATTTATTGTCAATCATAGTATATTGAATTCGTTATTTGATACATCTGGACACTACTCGTTTTACAAATGCTCTACTTTATTCGTTCTAGAAATTATTAAGTTCAACTAAGATTTACCTCTTTAATTCATCATTCATTGGTTTAGCTGTTATTTGCTCAAACAAAAATATCAATAAGTCTCAATAAAGATAGATGACCATACAGCTATCATTTCGAGTTAGTTAAATACTTTTTGGAAAGTTTCCTTGTAATTTTCTGTTTCTCGTACATTGCATGTTATTTAATCTACTCTAGACTAAAAAGCTATGGTCTGTCTTTATCATTTTTCCTTCTAGATTGATCATCCAAGTTTTAATCTTTATATAATTAATATTAAACAAAAATTTATATTGTATAGTAGTAGCTTATTCCAGTAATCGTTATACACTCTGCATTTTCTGATGAAGATTATCGATTTTGCAATTTCTGCTTTAGTTAACTAATTAGAAGCCATTATTCTTTTTCTATTTCCAAATAATTATGTTCTTTGTTACGAAAATTAATCAAGTAATCAATTTGTTTCATATAGTTATATATTAATATGTTTCGCTTACAGCTTATTGGATGATTGTTACTTCTTGTATTGTATCGTATTATTATTTTAAATATAATATTTGTTTTGATTGTTACTTAAATTTTATTTTATTGTATCATTTTAATCAGTCATTACATAAAAATGGAAAATGTTACTTTATGAAACAACCGATTTAGTGTGCTCGCGTCATTTTCTTATTTTTTATTTCCTCTCATCTAGCCCTTATTTTTATTATTAAAGAACCTTATTTTATCCTTTACCCAACCTTTTTATATAATATTATTACTTCATACCTTACCTTTTTATTATAATATTACATGTTTGTTCTTCATATTATTGATGCATGACATCATAAAACGACGACAAACAATATAATTTGTACAAATATTATATACATCAAAATGATACAATACATAACGAAACGATACATAACAGCCATCCAAAGAAACTGTTCGTAACGTAACACACCCGTTATGCAAAATTGACGATAGTCTGAATATATTTCACAGGTTTTACGAGTTGAAATTCAATAGCAATTGCACTTGGTATTTTACCACTATAATTAAAAATATGCAATTCAATAATATTTTAAAAATAAAACAAATAGCTCGTTAGCTTGTTAAGGTTTTTCTAGGATTTGTATTACTTAACATACATTTGATATACAATTTGTTATGCATATCTAGCAATAACACATAACATCAGTAATTCCACGCATGGTTCTTTAGCAACAAACTTACAGAAGCCTTTTTTTTTAATTTTTTTTTCACCCGGTATCTGGTATTCACATGGGGTCCGACAAAATCCGGATCCACACCGGGAAGTTTCACACTGGGGGAAGGGAGATAAAGCGCTCCCTAGCAAAGGCAACTCCATACTTAAGGGCTCGAACTAGAGACCCATGATTAAGTATGAAGGAATAATTACCAGTACTCCACCGATTGGTAACTTACAAAAGCTTCAATCGTATTTTGAGCTAAGATATTTTACCTATTTTATCATACCTTCCTTCTCTTCAAACTCTCATTATGTACAATCTATATACTTGTAAATAAATTTGAAGTACAAGGACACATGAAAATGTACAAATTTATATACTAATCTAACATAATACAACGCATAAATGATATTTTTACTAGCATGTATTCTTCTAATTAGTAACTAGTATTAGAGTACGCGCGTTGGACGTGAACCTATGATAATGAGAGATTACGAAAATTAGATAAATAATTTTTAAATAATATATTTGAAATATTAATAAAATTAAAATGAGCTCATGATAGTGATGAATACAAAGTCTCTAAAATGAATAATATTGAGTTAATATTGTAGAACAATAGTTTAGATAGGTATAGATATAATTCAAAATATAAAAACTTAGGAATTTATATTGATTAAATAGACCAAAATAGAAATACTATCTATTGTACTTTTCAATCAATTTCTTAAACGGTTTAATTTTCATCTTAATATGTCAGCTTGATAATTTTTTACATTATAAATTATAGGTATTAGGAAAATGAAAGTTCTATAATTCAAAATATTTAGTGGAAGTATTAAGTCTTAACGAAGAAAAAAACATAAACCTTTGTGTTTGACGTGGCAAAAGAAGTAAAATTTTATCTATAACATTAAAAAAAAGGTCAAAATGTGAAACAAAAACAGTCAAAAATATCTTACTTTCTTTTCTTTTTAACTTATTATTTTTCCTTATTAAGATTTGTCATATTACACATATGTTAAATAGGGAAAGTTCTGGGATACAAAACCTAGTTGATTTTGAAGTACTAAATATTAGGAAAATAATTAAATGACTATTCCTAAATATTAGGGAGATAATTAAACTGACTATTTTGTTCCGTATAAAACTTAATTTAAAGGGTAAAAAGGATGAACGACATTTCGCTAAGGGCATTCGTGCTTTTAATATAGTATATAAATAGATATAGATAGCTAGATATAGATATTTCTAAGTTATTGCTCAATCCTTTGAATCAACAGGAGAGATAGACACACAAGTAGCTGAGTTGCAAATTCAGTATGGAAACAAGTCGATCTGTTCCATTTCATATATGTTTATAAAACCATTCAGTCTATACTCAGACTTTAACTTCCAGTTTAAGCCACTATGTACACAAAACCTGTATAGAAGTATATTTTTGTAGTGCTGCTATACAGTAAAACTAGAGCTTAGCATCCATGAAAAACATATAAAAGAGGAGGTATAATGACTTATATAGACAATTTCACAAAGCTTGAACACTTTTGTCAATGCTGTTGCAGCCACTCCTGAATTGCAGAACGGAGAGCATGGTTGGGAACAAGATTCGTATTCGACAGTGCAAGGTTTGTCATGGGCGAGGTGTCATGTCCGCTATCCAACCATCCTCTTAACGCTTCTGCTTCATATGTGAAGCCATCCGCTGCTACTACTGGATCTTGCATAGTTTCCTGTTGGTTTTCACAGTCAGAAATGAAGCACACAAACATCAAAAAATGGCTAGAATTTAACTCATTATGCTTTCTGAAGGGAAGAAAGAGACTATCTTAACTACCCAAACTTCATTGAGTTGGATGACAACAACCTCATTGACTGGAGTGTCAAAACACAAACTTGCATGGAAACTTATAAATTATCATAATTTTGGAGAACTGAGAAACAACAGAAAAGGATGTTGATTTCTAGTCAAAAGAAGGGTTCGGGAGGGTGAGGATATGCTAATTTGTCGATGTGTATGCAATCCCATAAGTGGGGTCTGGGGAGAGTATTGTGTATGCGGACCTTACCCCTACCTTGAGAAGGTAGAGAGATTGTTTCCGATAGACCCTCGGCATAACATAGAAGAATTTGTCAACGTGCTTCAGATGATATTTTGTAATACAACTGGAACACATACCTCATTTAATCATGTATGATGACTGCTCAATTCAAAGTATACGGGATTTATGATGCTAGATTTAAAACAAGCAATATACTAACCTGAAATATTGGACAAATAAAATAGGATGGAATTTCACAACGCTCTTCAGAACCCATCCTAAAAGATGATGCCCCGCATGAAGCTCTCATTGGTTCAAGCACCTTCCACACCTCTGAAGAAAGTTCAGGGCGGAGCCTCCTGTTCTTCTCACAACAATTCATAGCTAAGTGAGCCAACTGCTTGGCTTGCACAAACGGCCAGTCTCCAGCAGTTGGATCCAGCAGATCTTTCAAGTTTCCTTTATCTAATGCATATTGGACTTCATTTTTTATTCCCAATGCAGGTCTCCCAGTCAACAGCCTAAGTAATATAATCCCAAATGAATAGACATCAGACTTTGGAGTAAGCTCTCCTGTATCGAGGAATTCAGGGTCCAAATACGCAAATGTGCCTTTTGGATCAGTTCTGTAACAAAGTGATGTACTTTTTTCCGAAACTTCGTCTTCTGAGATAACTCGACAAATTCCAAAGTCACTAAGCTTGCTCACAAAGTTTGCATCGAGCAAGATATTTGCTGGTTTTAGATCTCCATGAATTATGCCCCGAGTGGTGCAGGAATGGAGGAAGATGAGAGCAGAGCAAAGCTCTGATGCAACACGAATTCTAGTTTGCCACGACAGTGGAGGCGTGTTATCCTTGCAGGTAAGACGATCTTCCAGGCTTCCGTTGGGAAGATACTCGTATACAAGAGCCCATGCTTCTGGACACGCTCCTATAAGAGTGACAATATTTGGATGCCTCAACTTGCTTAAAATATTGACCTATATGAGACCAATAAACCATATCATGAATTGCCAAAAAGCTGTCTGCGTTAATGAATTAAAACTTCGTGGGATATTGATTGAGGGATAAGCATAGCATGAAAAAGCAATATAACAAGGTAAGTAGAGCAGAAAACTGATGAGACAACACACTGGAACACATAAAATTTGGTAGGCGTGTAAACCAGTGAGCAGGAAGGTATCAGGTGAAGTGACCCAATTTCGAGGTTTATGAGTAAACTGAGTCTTACATGGTAACAAAATCTAGCGGAACAAACAAGATAACTGGTATTTTGATATTTCAACATGTAGAAGAGCACTAACCCTTCCGAGATAAGACCTATTGGCCAAATCAATATACAACCATTTTTAGCAGATAATCAACCATCTTAAAGAAGATGTGGGAACGAGCTAAATGGCCTAATCAAACCATAAAAAGATAGTTCTCATCTGGTGAGTGGTAAATGGTCATGATCTAAGTGTAGCTACAATATGTTGGACACAAAATAAACTAGAAAGTATTTTTACTTTCCACTATATCCATCTGCGCTACCACCATCAACAGACATCAAGCCATTGAGCACTGCTGTTCTTTATTTCTTTTATTTCCCTATTTTAACTTCTTGCCATGGGGCTTGGCCACCCAAAACAGGGCTATAAAGTAGAATCTGTCCAAAACAAGGGGCACAATTGGGAGGACAAATACCAAGACAACAAAGAAATAGAAATTACACAATAATTTAGGAGAGTAGACACAATTTAGGTTCTTCTATGCACAGAGACAGAAATTCAGCAAAAACATAACGAATCTAACCTCCTGTTGGAATTCTGAGGGTCCTTGCGAGCTATGAGGGTGCAGCATCTTTATTGCTACATGAGTGTGGCGGAGGAGGCCTCGGTAAATGCTTCCATAACCGCCTTCTCCAATTTTCAAGGCTGGGTCAAAACGTCGAGTTGCTTCTTCGATTTCATGAAAATAAAATTCAGCAAATAATACAGATGCAGATGTAGTCGAGGACCCGTTTGAGTGCTGTTCCCTCAGCGCCTCAGCTATATTGAGTGCATCATCACGCTCCACCTGCAGTTCATCTCTCTCCTTCCTGTACTTCTGCAAAAGATCAACAGCAGAGAACATTTTCTGTTCCAACTCTTGCACCGTTGTGTCAGAATTTAAGAGTTGGCTCTCCAGCGAAGATGCCTGTGCTTGAGCTGCCTGCAGATCTGCCAACATTTTATTTAGCTTTGATTTCATTTGATTAGCTTCTTCCTTGCCTTTTGCAAGTGCTTCCTCTATGTCTCTCCTCTGCCTCAACTCATCGGCATAGATTGTTTCTGATGCTTTTGCCTGAAACGAAACTATTGCAATAAGAATCTCCCCCTTAATAGTAGCACAAATACTTACAAAAACAATCTCCTTTTCAAAAAGTGGCAGTTTAGGTCTTACTGTCTTAAATCTCAATCAAACTTAAGCTTCTCATCAATCAACAGATGGGAAATTTGGCGCAAATGAGTAATTATCGCAAACAAACAAGAGAAGCCAAACTGTAGTTCCATAACATTCAACTATCCGAAGTAAAATTTAAATGAACAAATTTACCCTTCGTCTAGCCTCGATTGCATCCTTCTCTGCTTTCCTACGCTTGATTGATTCTTCAAAAGCTTCTCGCCTTGCATCTTCTGCCTCCACGACATACTGCTCAAGTCTATCCAATAGTTCATCATTCATGCTTCCAGCTGGCTCATCATTTAAACTCTCTACCTGCTATTTTCCCCCATCATCAAAACATTTAAGAAGCATATTAGATCTAATTCTTCAAACATAAACATTCACATTACATTAAGAAACAAGAAGTGAAGGTATTGCTTATAATTAAGTAATTTAAAGAGACAAGAGAAATAACATGATTTACTTACTATACTTGGAGAAGATGGCTGACGATGACCAAGAATGAAGTGGTGCAGTGCTGATGAGTCAATTGCAGTCTCATTCTCTTCAGTTGTTGCAAGGGAAATTGTAGGTGAATCACCAACAATTTCACCATATGAACTTGATGAAAACCGTGAAGCCACTGAGGGACTTCTATCTGAACTCATGCTTGGAAAATTAGCCCGTAAAGTCCCACCAGAGGAAAGTCCAGAGAAGATTATCCTGTGATTGTCAGAAGCAGCTCTCCGATATTCGGTGAAAGGTCCCCTGAGCTCTACTTGTTCGTTGTAACCCTCTGTAACAGATCTTGATCTTAGAACAGTATCATTTTCTGGACTTAATGGAATTGACGGTGACGCGCTGTCCGTATTAGGTTTCTCTGACTTACTTTCCCTGCATGACATAATATAGTTACTATTTAGAGTTCCACATGTTTTTTAAGTGAAGTAAGAGATGAAATCTACCCTACCCCCACGTCTCACGCATCCCAATCTCAAGGAAAGTCAACCTTAGGGGAGAAGCAATAGAAATAAAAAGACATAGCAAAATGATATTATAAGAAAACACAGAAGTAATCCCCATGTGCCCACCGCATTTCATCCAAAACAAAGCTTCAAGAGAGTGACAGGATGCATACCTTGAATAAATGAGGTTCCCTTTGCATACAAACCAGATGCAACAGAATGCCGGAGCTTGTAACCGCACATAGATGGCTTTCTTCGATCTAAGGTCAGTCATTTTCCTGAAATTTCATCATAAGAGCTCAATTCCCAGCTTCGTGTGTTACACAATAAATTGACGTAGATTCCCCCTATAACCCAACCCACACCACCCCCTCCCCCGAAAAAAAGAAGAAAGAGGCATTAAATTGTCAGACATTATTTATTTGATAACGGAAAAACATTGAGTAGTGCTGCTAGAACTTCTTTTCGTTGCTTCAGTGGTTTTAACTTCTCCTTTTTGCTTTGGGATTTATGTTGGGTGATAGAGGTGGGAGGGAATAGGGCAGAAGGACATTATCCTATTTCTCCTGAAAACAGCAGTGCTGATAAGTGTTTAGATGCACAGAGGAACCTTACAAAAATGTTGGGCCAAAAAGTAAATGAAAGTCAATTTTATTTGCCGTTGCTAAGGAAAAAGAAAGTAACTGAAAAAAGATGAAGGGATAAAAACAAGCAAAAGATCAGCGTGGTAAACAAATAAAATGGACTATGACACCACAGACCATAAGATTCTAGCAGAAGAGGCTACATTATGACACGTCGGCATGCATGAGAAGATTATTTCCTGTTTCAACTTTCTTGCATTAAATAGTAATCATTCCAGCGGTCCATTAACCCCCATGCACTGAAAAATTTAAACAAAGAGAACTACAAGGAAACTTAGGTTGACCACCAAGTATGTTACCATCACGTTTCACATATCTTTCTTAGATAATACAGCAATCAAATGAAGTTTGTCAAAGAAGAAAGAGATCAGTATTTTCCCTGGTGTGAGTGACTTAAGTGACTTTTGTCCAAATATTCGACCGACATCAACTTTATTAAGGTTAGTATTCTGTATTTGAAGTGAGAATTTTAGAAGTAGGATGAAACTAAGGAGTCAGTTAACGGACTAGACACACATGATGGAGGACGGGAGGAGATGGGAGAAGGATCCATCTAGTCATTTCTTGTTTCTTCTGTTGCTTGAAGTCTTAGCCCAAACAAGACTACCAAGATATCCAGTTGTCCACTCTATTTATTGTAAGTGGCATTCAAGTAACAGAGAAAGTTTATCTTATTTTTACTTTGAATAGCACTTGTTTGCAGCAGCTCCCATAACAAGCTTTCCTATACCACGCTGTGTTACAAGGTCAACTATGCCCTTCTCAATTGAATCCATTTCAGCAACTAGTTTATCAGCTCGAACCTGAAATAAGATAGAGGCATAATAGAGGAAGTACAAAGCATCAGTTCGATCGAGAGTATAATAAAGGAATATGGAAGTGTAGACTTTCTTATGATAATTAACAGTGTGCAGACTGAAGTACCGAGTTGAACATCTGGTGCATTTATTATTATATCTGAAAAAGGTAATCCAGGTTATAAGTTTTACTTAATAATCATCCACGCACAATATGGAGAACATGAGGTAAGGGAGAACTTCCATAATGGTTGCCACTTGCCAGCCAAAAAGATAATTCGATGTATTTAATATTCTTTCAATAAGGCTCACAAATTACATGCAAAAAAAATGTTTTCAGCTTGCATAATCACCAATATCACGTTCTGCAAAAGACAAAAACCATACCCCAGCTCGTCCACAAATCAGAATGTATTTTTCCAAAATCTTGTCCATGTCTTGCCTTTCCTTCTCATGGTATGCTCTGACTTGATGCACATCCAACTGATCTATGTTAAACTTTGTACCCACTGCAAAAACCATCCAAGAGAAAATGGACACACTTTTAAACAATAAGTGTGATGAGACTAACCATCATTACTATTTAAAAGAAGTTAGATGAAGTTACGGAGAAAAATGACATCTCAATTCTATTTCTTTTGTACAGAAAATGGGGTACCGGTACTTAAATTCTGGGAATCGTTATGGAAGCAGAAAAAACATCTCAAAGTTAAGTAAAGAATTAATTCCCATTCATGAACAATTTGTCTGAAAACATAACATTAATAGTAGCGTTTTCGCAAATTCCAAATGAATGAGTGAGAAAAGTTAACGAAAACTGTAATTGCAAAACTAATTTTGTTTTATTCTTTTCTGTTTCTTTGGGAGGTGGGGTGGGCTTGGTTTCATGGAGCTATAAGTGAAAGCGCATTAACTACCAAGAGGAATAAAAACTTTTGATAAGTTGTGACCACATATCCCATTTCATCTTCTCTTTAAATTAACAAGCAAGCAAGAAACTAACTTCCACTCCCTCTACCCCCCCCCCCCCACCTCAAATGGAAAAAAAAAGTCTGTGTGTGAAATTATTCAAAACCACATCATTAGTCTTGAGCCTCATTAGGGAAATAGAAGGGATTGATAAGCTTAATTCCAGGAACAACTGCAGAAGAAATAGTTGCATCCTCGAGTTTGAAAGCTTTAAAGAACTGTCAATTAAGAACTACCCTTCCCTTAGATGAATTTGGGCAGCAAAAATTGTTCAAAGGTAGTTCATTAGATAGGTATGTTCAGTAAAGAATGAAAAAACAGACCTATCATAAAACTCAAGAGTCAAACCAGAGAACAACAACCAACTTTCTCCAGCATAACTAGGAGCTGATGCTAATCAAGTATACAAGTCCAATTAATTTATGCCTCAACAATCAGTAAAACACCAATAATAAAATAAACCACCATCGACTTTATAAGTTAAACAAGCATCAGAAAGCCAGAAAAAAAGAAGCAGGACAGTTCAACAAATCAAACTAACTCAACAAACCACCTTATAGCAAGCCAAGATTAAAGTTAAAAAAAAAAAAATCAAAACTTGAGCACCAAGAATCATATCAATTTGGAAAAAGTAAAAAGGACACAAAAGAAAAAAGTTAATTACTCATGGGTATCTTCTGAGCTGGAGTATGAACATGAAGAATGCAAATTCTCCTTCCACCGGATTTGTGCAAAGCCCACTTCAGTGCAGGTTCACTCTCCTTCAAGTCTTTCCCGACGGCAACATATATCATATCGTCGGCCACTCTCGCCGGCGGCGTTAATGGTCTTTCAATTCCGTCATTCAAATTCAGACCCGACAAATCAACTTTCGGGTATCTTACCGGACTCTGTCGGATTTCGGCAACTGGACTCTCCAATGCCATGGGGGCAATTCAATTGTATAACAATCTAATTCTCTCTGTATACACACAAATTGCTCGTACAACACAAAATGGTTTTGAGTTAATGTAATAAATGAAAAAACCCTTGTTTTTTCTGGAATTTTATAGGATTTGGATTGGTCATTTGCTCTAAGAGGCGATGAAATTGAGGAGGACACAAAATGGAGTAGCAATGAAAGTCTACGGACTTTAAGATTATAGTGAAAAGAGATTGCTTGTCTGGAGTAATTAGCAGTATATGAAGTAGGGTGTTAAAATTAAGCTGATAATTAATTTTTACAACTAATTTACCAACTTATGATCATTGGTCAACTTTTCTCTCTCTCCATTTTTGTACAGTTGTTTATCGTACTCTTTGTCTGTATCCTCTCTTCTTCCTTAAAACCGAAGCTTCTCTGTGTGCATTTTGTTCAACAATTTTATTTTATTTTGAACTGATTTAATTAATTTATTAATTAATAATATGTGCACTGTTAATTTGTCATCACCTCATTGGTTGGAAGTCCTCAAAGTCCACAGAATGAAAGAATAGACATTTTTTTTTTGGTTGTTTTATTTAACGAATAGAAAAGGAGCATAGATTAGAGAAGGTCTGTCCTATATTTGCTCGGAGTTTTTATTTTATTTTTTGTATATTTTTATTATGGTTTGGTTTATATAGTATCTTTGTTTAACGAAAGGTAGGGTTGTGCATTCGAATCGGTTTATTGATAAATCGAATCGATTATTTGTTATCGATTTATCGATTTCGATTTCGATTTTGAAATTTTCTTTATCGAGTTATCGATTTCAATTTCGATTTGTCCTCTTCGGTTTATCGATTTATCAAAATCGATAAACTGATAAGATATACTCCTACTAAATAAAAAAAATATTTTTTTTAATTTTTTATAATTTTTTTTAACCCTTATTCTATAATACCCTTTCCTTTATCCTAAGTCTCTAACTCTATTATTTCCTCTACCACATTTAAGGAGTGATCATATTTAAAGCTCAAGGAAATGAAGTTCAAATTAATGGAACACAAAATTAGTCGTCGATATATTTTTTTTATACCGTTGGAGTGTTACATTTGATCCCTTACTTTAGTTTCGTTGCATGTGCTTGTTGACATAATTTTTATGTTATAAACGATGTTCATCTTATTTTAGCTTCTTTTTGTCCATATTAGTTAGGCGTGTTTATAGCGATATACTTTCCGTGGAATCCCGCAAATTTTCTTATTAGTGTAATCGATAACCGAATCGATAAGCCTCAATAATCAATAAATCGAAATCGAAAAAATCGAAAACTTATTGAAACGATAAAGATAAACATATGTACAAATCGATAATCGATAAGTAATTATTGATAAGAGTCAAAATCGAATGCACACCCCTAGTGCTCATTCTAAAAAAAATTTGAAGTATTTCTCCTTTTATATAGTTATTTGTTCACTCAACGCGAAATTATAAATAGAATAATTGGTACTGAATTTTCTTTTCCTTTTTTAGTAAAACAAATAACCAGAGGTAAATGTTTGAAAGCAAATTTCAATATTTGGAATCTAATAGTAATAATTAAGGAGTAATACATAATTTCAAGAAATTTCTCGTATAGTATTGAAAGACCTAGTTTAATTAATTTGTTATTATTTTTGTAGCAAAATATATTTATTAGTCTGATTATTAATAAAGCCCTCCATTTAAAACGGAAAAAAGGGGCATGTTGCCTAGTTTCAAGATGTGTTACGTGCATGTAAAGGTTCTATTTATCCGCAAGAAAACATTCTTTGTCAAATAAATTTAAGAAATACAAAAATACTTACATGAACCCGGGTTAGGGTGATACTCTTTTCATATATTTCAATTCTATAAATATCTACATGTAAATTTACGAAAAACCTATGTAATAACTCACTCAAACCAACCCCAAATGATAAACATGAGAAGGAAGGAGTAGCATTTATTCCGAGATAAAATATTGATGGATTCTTCATAATCATAAAATCTAGTTACAGCTCAATTTATTGTTTATTTTTTCCTTTTTTTTGGTTGTTTAAATTTGCGAATAGAAAAGGAGCATAGATTACATAAGGTCTCTCCTATATTTGCTTGGAGTTCTTATTTTTCTTGTATATTTTTATTATGGTTTGGTTTGTATAGTATCTTTGTTTAATGAAAGGCGTTGATCCTGAAAAAAATTACTTATTCTTTTATATATATTTTTTTGGTCCATATTTTTTTTATTTGTTTACTGAGCTTAACACGAAATCATAAATATAATAAATTGGTACTGATTTTTCTTCTCCTTTTTAGTAATAAACCAGAGATAAATGTTTGAAAGAAAATTTCAATATTCCGAATCTAGTAGTAATAATTAAGGAGTAATATATAGTATTTCAAGAAATTTCTGGTATAGTACTAAAAGACTTAGTTTAATTAATGTTTTTTTTTGTACCAAAATATATTTATTAGCAATTTCATTAATAAAGCCCTCCACTTAGAAAGAAAAAAAAGGCATGTCGCCTAGTTTCGTGACGTGTTACATGCATGTAAAGGTTGTATTTATCCGCAACAAAGAATTATTATTTGTCAGCCAAATTTAGGAAATATGATAAAATTTACATAAACCTGAATCAGGGCAAGAAAAATTTTGATACTCTTTTCATATATTTCAATTCTATAAATATCTACATGTAAATTTGTGAAAGACCCATGTAATAATTCACTCAAACGAAACCCAAATGGTCAAAAAGAGAAGGAAAGAGTAGCATAGATTCCGAGATAAAATTTTTTTAATAGATTCTTCATAATAAATAATCTAGTTACAACTCAATTTAGTGTTTATTTTCTTTTTTCTTTTTGGTTGTGTTTAAGTTTGCAAATAGAAAAGGAGCATAGTTTAGAGAAGGTCTCTCCTATATTTGCTTGGAGTTTTTATTTTTCTTATATGTTTTTATTAGGTTTTGGTTTGTGTGGTATATTTGTTTAATGTAAGGCGTTGAATCTAAAAAAAAAATGAATTGTTTATCCTTCTATATAGTTATTTGTTTACTGAGCTCAACGCGAAATCATAAATAGAATAAAGTGGTAAATTGGTAATGAATTTTCTTCTCTACTAATAAAACAAAATAAAACCAGAGGAAATTATTTGAAAGGAATCTAATAGTTAGTATTTTAAAAAATTTCTCGTATAGTACAAAAAGACCTAGCTTAATTATATTTTTTTTTATATATATATATATATATATATATATATATATATATATATATATATATATATATATATATATATATATATATATATATATATATATATATATATATACAATCTGATCATTAATAAATCCCTCTATTTAAAAAGAAAAAGAATAAGGGGCACTGTTTAACCAAAATATGGAACTTTGATTAAAACCAGAAAATAATAGAAAAATTGGGTTACTGATAATCAAGAGACCGAAAAATATGATAGGCTTTCAATAATCAAAATGAACAGTAAAGTAAAATTGTATTTCACTAGGCTTTCAATAGTTAATCGTCCCTAACTTCCTCCTTTTATAGCTGACTCTAGGTAGAAGAATGAAACTTAGGCTTTAATGACATAATTATGAGTAATAAATGACATTAAATAGGTCGTTACACAATCATTCTTATTAAATACTAATTCTTCAACATATCAGGTATTTAATGATTGAATTCAGACTTCTTTCTGCCTCCAGATCCATGCTTTAAATGCTTTTTGACTTGTTGCCGTAGAATGTCTTAAATAGATACGGAACTCGTATCTATTTATTCCTGATATCTTTTGTCTTTAGAATTACGTTCCAACCCACTCTAAACAGATACGGGACTCTTAGCTGAATTACGTCCCGTGTCTAATTTGTCTCCTCATATCTTTTATTTATCCTTTTTCGGAATGATAACCTTTTGACCTTTCCACGTGTCTTGCCACGTCAAAAAAAGCTTTTTCCCAATACAAATAGTCCCCCCACTTTCTATTTATTTATCCATTAAATAAGTGGGAAGTGAAAATGGTATTTTTATCGTAATAAATGTTGACGCTTCACTTGTCTTGTTCTTTTAATGCTCCATACACGTGTCATCTTCTGATTTAACTCTGCCACTTTACTTCCTTCTTTCTAGGCTTTTTGAACCTTTCTTTTCAAGAAGTGACAGTTCTTTTAAATACAGTTTTTCATCATTATATCTCTTTAATTCATCAGTTGCTTCCTTATACTGCTTTGAATCTTTCTTCCTCAGTTTTCTTCTTCATCAAGTGACTTCTTTTACCTTTCTTCTGAAAAAAGTTTTACCCAACAATGGCATCTTCAAAACCTAACCCTAGAAAAGTTCAATTTCACAATGCTCCTACTTCAATTAAATACAGTAGAGATAAAGGAGGAAGACTTCAAAATTTAAGATAAGCGCGTGAAGAATCATCTGGCAATGCTCCTCCTTCCCCGGACTCGAATGTCAAAGGATCTTCATCTAAAGCATTTCCTTCTAAAGGTAAAGAGCCTTCTGACCATTCTCTAGAACTTTCAGTTGAAGATATTGTTCCGAATGATTTATCCTTTGTGGGTGATAGAACATCTCTACTAAAGCAAGTTATAAAATTAGAGAAACTTGATGTTTATCGTCACGACCCCAAATCCGATCGTGATGGCGCCCAGTACATTACTAGGCCAGCCTGACCAATTAACAACAATCACTGAGCCACAAGCTCACTTTATCCAATTTAAGCATAACAGAATAATTCAACAGTGATAGATATATTAAAAAAAACAGGGAACCAAGTCCCAACACGTGCCAACTCCCATAGACCGAAGGGTCAAGAGTCATGAGCCTCTACTGAACATAAGTGTATAATGGTTTACAAGATACCAAGTACGGAAAGAAACATCAATACAGAATCAAAAGACAGTAAGAAGGAATATCGGGTCCTGCGGACTCTGCAGCTACCTCGAATATCCTACAGATGTCGCCTCGAACAGCTACCGGATCACTGTTGAGAGGTACCTGGATCTGCACACAAGGTGCAGGGAGTAAAATGAGTACTGCCAGATTGAGTGGTAATAAACAGGGGTAAGACAACGCAGATAAGAAATCTGCAATAAAGCATTATGTAAAACTGTAATCAAATACCCTGTCACAGAATCAATATCAACTGTACCTGTACCAACAAGTACCAGCAAAATAGTATAACAGCTATCGGATGTAGCTAAATGCAATGCAATGCATGATATGACCGCTACGGCGCGTAGCCCGATCCAATTTGGGTACCCGTGCTCACTGTGGGGGTTCAGACTCCGGAGGGGCTCCTACAGCCCAAGCACAATATCACTGCGGCGTGCAGTCCGATCCAACATATATACTGCTGCGGCGCGCAGCCCGATCCACTACCAGTCAGCTAATATGCAAATACAGCCTCGCAGGCTCAAAAGTAGTTTTGAAAACCTTTTTATCATTTTTTAGTTGTTAAACAGTAATACCAAGTTCCAGAGATTGGAAATAGCATGATAACAGAAATAGCTACGGATCGGTAGTAACTAACATGTCAATATGATAAGACAATGATAACGATCCTCGCGGGATCCAATAACTGGCTCACGGCCCACAAGTATACTCAACCACCCAAGAAGGGGGTTCCTCGGCTCAAGAGTGGCCAATATCACAATATATAGTATGCAACCATCCAAGAAGGAGGTTCGACGGCTCAAGAATAGCCAATATCACAACACAGTGCCAACAAGTCGGACTAAGCCATAGTCCCCAATCACAATCGACCCCGCACTCACATGCGAGTACGTGTCTCGCTGCTATACAGCGTCACAAAGTGGTATACCGGGGTTTCGAACCCGCTGGTCATCACCCACATCTATTACTCACCTCAATACAGCACGACGACTACTCCGCAATGCCCTTTCCATGAGAATCAAGCTCCGCACGCGTAGAATCTGATCAAATACAGTAAATACACATCAAATTAGACCAATGGAACGATACCCAGTCAAAACAACTCAATTTACATCAAAATTCCCAAAGTTGTCAAAACCCGACTTTCGGCACGCTTCTCAAAAAATTACGAAAGTCACATATTCGGAACCCTCATCTCAACACGAGTCTAGGCATATAAAATTTACCGAATTCGGACTCCATTTGCCCACTCAAATCAGTGATTTTCTATAATTTAGGCCTAGGGCCAAAACCCACCTTTAATCTTCCATTTACAGGGAATTAACCAAGAATTTCATGATAAAATGATGTAATTAAGCCACAAAACTTACCTTCGACGAAACCCCGATGATTTCCCAGCAATTCCCGTGAGTCTCTCTCTCTAGAACTCAAAAATGGTGTTTTGGGGTATGAAACCCGCGACCGGTTCTGTTCTGTAATTAAACTCACTGCCTGGCCAAATCCTTCATCGCGTTCGCGACACCTCTCACGCGAACGCGATGCCTTATTCTAGTTCCTTCATCGCGAACGCGACACACTGCCACGCGTCCGCGGAGACCATTCTCCCCAGCCCAGATTTTTCCTCTACGCGAACGCGACATACCTCACGCGCTCGCGATGCCTTATGAATTCCTTATACGCGAACGCGACCCAAGCCATCGCGAACGCGATGCTTCCCAGCTTCCTCTTATGCGAACGCGGCACCACCCCTCGCGAACGCGATAGTCACCTGGCCCCAGCCTACGCGAACGCGGCATAGCCCTCGCGAACGGAAAGGCTTAAATTGTGCCCAGTGATCTGCAATTTATAGCAGACTTTTCATGCTCCAAAAATGCCGGATGATGGTCCGGATTCACCCCGAGGCCCCCGGACCCCAACGAAAACCACCAACATACTCCAAAACACGATACGAACTTGTTCCAAGCATAAAAACACCATCCTAAACATCAAAATCACCAATTACACACGGATTCAAGCCTAAGTTTCTTCAAAACTTCCGAATTACACATTCCATCAAAAACCCGACCAGATGACGTCCGAATGACCTGAAATTTTGCAGGCACATCCAAAATCACCTAACGGAGCTACTGCAACTGTCGGAACTCCATTCCGACCCCCGGATCAAAATCTCACCTACCGTTCGGATTTCTCCAAAATTCAACCTTAGCCAATTCAAGCCTATTTCTACACCGGGCCTCCAAATTCAATTCTGATCGCCCCTCTAAGTCACAAATCACCTCCCGGAACTAACCAAATCATCAGAACCCGATTCCGAGCCTTTTAACCAAATAGTCAACCCCGGGTTGACTTTCCTTATTCAAGTTTCCTTTAAAAAGGCTATATGCCTCATTTTCAATCCAATTCATTCCTAACTCACCCGATAGACTCTAACACTGATATAAAAGCATAAAACATGAAATTACAACATAACGGGGTGGTAATTCCCGTGACGACGGGCCGGATCGTCACATTCTCCCCAACTTAAACAAACGCTCGTCCTCGAGCGTACCAGAGTGGTACTAGAAGCAACTCAATAGCTGAATGACCTTACCAAGCATATATTCGGGCGATCACATGTCACCCTATCTCTCATAAGCCTGAAACACCATATAGCTGAAATCTCACAGACCATCTGAACCATAAACCACATTGCACTTTCCGAAATTATATACCAATTGCTAATCCCATGCCTATACTCAGGATACACTAGAATCCACTGCAATAACCCACACTCACCACTCCGGGTGACATCATATGATATATCAAACAACCCAATCACTCGAGACAATAGTCTCTAATCACAATAATTTCTCACGATAACCAAATACCAACCGAAAAACCTTTTTCATTAGATAGAGTCTATTTCCAGCACCTTCATATCATGTCCACGGCAACTGAACACGCGATATATCGAACCCATCTCTCAGGTCAAGCATTCATGAATCCATTTCACTTTTAACTGATACCACAATAGATTTCGGACCCAAATCTCGGTATTACCTTTCTAACCCATTGAAATCACATATGCTCGCTCTCCATAATGACTCAAATGATCATTTCGATTATAACACATGCACTGGTGATATGTCACCTCAACACCAGCCTAAGCCCCGACGAGCACAACACAGGCTCCAATAGAGACATCCGAACATACTCAAATCATGACAACTGTCTTCAACAAGAGAGCTGTAATTCAATTCCTTTGTGCCATCATAACATAGAACTGAGATCGCGTCTCGCATTATAGAAATAAAGTACATGACTCCTTCTCGAAAGTTCATAACATCATGTGGCCTTGCCACGATTCATGATTCTATCCAAACACTATTTACTCATGAAGCACCTCAATTTACCAAGCTCAAAACGATCAGCCTCGCACATATTTAGGTCTGAACCCAAGCAACCAACCTCACCCACGGTGAAATAATTAACGTATGCTATCAAATCCTGAAAGAACACAACCGATGTGCCATTCTCCAAGCGATACTCAATACAAACTCTTCCTCAGAAGCCAGGAGGTATTGTATACCAGGTAACATATAACTAACTTTATTTTCACATTACACTGTTGCGGCGTGCAACCCGCTCCAATGACATACCCGTGGCGGCGTGCCACCCGATCCAGATACCATACCCGTGGCGGCGTGCCACCCGATCCAAATAACAGTACCTGTGGCGGCGCGCCACCCGATCCATATAGAACCCTCGCCAAAGAAATGCGCGTCGAGTCAAGTTGCTCATTATGGTAAACATATATAGCCTCAAGTTCGGCCACAAGAAACGCATCCGACAAAGTTACTCAATACCAGAACCAAATCAACGATAGAAACCTCTGCACTGATATCCGCCACGAAGGCCCAACCAACAAAGCAATACCCACCAGCCGTCTGCTGGTCCTGAGGTACAACTACCCCGCTGGAGCATACTCTGATGCACTCCGCTACACAATTTGTGCCATACCATCATAGTCTATATCACATTAGTCTAGACAACCTAGCCCAATGATGACCAGTCAGCAATCAAGTATCATAATCCAAATTCGTCATATCAAGCCGAGAGAGAAAGCCACTAGAGCTTCTGATTTTCGATAATCACAAAACGGTGTCGATACACATGATATACAACCACTACATAGGTGGACTAACGAGAACTTCAAGTCTCCAACACATATATAACACATGAATCACAATGCTTGATCCCGTACTTCATTGTACAAATACATAACGCACATCAAGCGTCCATTCATACCACGAAAGCCATTCAGAAATTTCACTATGCCATCAACGACTCAATTATTATAGTCGATCCAACAAGAGAATACCACCATACCACTGGATATTATCACTTTACATTACCTTGTCCTTTTGGACCATATACCCTGCCAAATTACTAGAATAGCAGTACCATTTTCTTTAATCACCAGAAAGATCGATTCTTTAAATCACATGCAGCTGCCCGCGCCGCTAAATAATTTTAATGACTCCCCATATATTATGAACTGATCACAAAACCTTGAATATGCCATTATCAACTTTCCATAACACATCGCATATACCATACCACACTAAGATAACATGGAAATTCATATTCCTATCCTACGCCGCAAACATCGGCGCACTCAACTAGTCAAGGGCTTTCATGATCCCATATAGAGAAAACTCATCACACATTCCAAGCCTTACATACCAACAGGAAATACACTCATTTTTAAACCACGTTAAAACACAACATAAACTCTTTCTCCCAATTACATTGCATAAGTTAAACTGCCAGGACTGAGTCCTTATACCCATATCGAGTTACACAATTGTCAGCACTCAAAGGCTTTATTGCACAATATCTGCAAGACTCATTACTTCAATCACATACCAATAATTAATCGTATTCCTTATCATACCGCTTCGGTTTATTAACAAGTTTCTCCATTTACTCAATTTCTTTTCTGAACCATCTTTAACTTAGTATTAGCCTTTACTGTAGCAATACCATAACTCAACTCATGTTACCACACGAGACTCGTACATAAGACCACACGGTCTAAAACCCATAGGCCACTCTCAATGTTTCCCAGGAGTACCACATTCTACAATACTTGTTTTGAAGAACTTCATGCGATTTTTGAATTAGTATTATTACCTTCCAATACGGATACATAGAATCCCATCATTCACATAACATAGAACAAGTCTTGATCCCTTCGAACGAAAACACCATCTTTAGCCACATACAAAATCTTAAGGCATCTGTTACAAGCAAAATCTGGAACACCACAGGACTATTCTCGGGTGTCATTTACCCTTATTCAGTTGTAATTCAATTGTCTTATTGAACATAACCACTCGTTCCTTGCTAGAACTTTGACACCGCAAAACATGATTACATACAGATACAATTAGCTATCTTTCTTTTCTATACACCGAACATTCTTTACCAACATAAGTTCACAACATCCTAGTATTTCTTCATACCTACGAAGCACCATAACCTTTATCAAAATTTCCTAACATACCTAGAGACAGAGCCAACACAGCACACTACAATGCAATCAGTTAATCAATAACAACCTCCCTAACTTAGCTCGGAGTCATACATCAAAGCACTTTTAGCCACTCATAGCCTTCTTACTCAAATGATGCAACAAAGTTCTAGTTAGATTAAACTCAAGTCACTTACAAGCTTCGGCGGAGGTTCGAATCATCAGAAATATTAATTCTTTTGCAATTCTTGCATTCATTCACACACAACAGTTACGCCCACTCTTTAGGTGACAAAAAGCTTTTCTAAGTCCCAAATTTTCCAAAAAATTCGGCAGAGTTTCCTTTGTAAATTGGTCTATCCACCTGCCAGAGAATCACCAAACCATTCTAACAATACATCCACAACTCAACAAGATATCACAATGTATTTCAACAACATTAAATCTCAATACTATACGAATCATATTATCACAATTTATACTTGAACTTGCGCTGTACCTGCTCGAATCATAACACATATCAAATACCTTTTAATTACACATGAGGATCAACCCTTCTACTTCTTCTCAATTTAGCATTTCATCACAATACCTTCCACCAGGATACACATAGCAAAATCACTTTAGTCTTCCTGAGTTTAAACTTGTTCCACTACAAATAAGGCATTTTACCTTCCAATTACGAGATATGATAAATATTCACCACGCCCATAGCTCGGGCTACACAACAGTTTAGATAAGAGTCGAACAATTAACAACTCATCCATTAGTAAGTCTCACTAATACTCTACAGATCGGCACAAGGCCCCAAACATGGCTACTAACCCAAGTACATAGATATAAGCCCAATCTCAGTCACTTTATACAGTAATTTATCAATTGGGAAGGATCAAGTCCAAATCCTCAGTCACAATACCACCACGCTCGTCACATGACGCGTATTTCATCTCAGCACAACACTGTATAGTGCAAAAATACGGTATTTCAAACCCTCAGTACATTATCTATTGCCACCACTCACAAAATCAGCACCTCAATGCTCAAGTCATGAACAAGGTCCAGCCTCAAGTCATCTTGACTGGCCCAACATGAACTCACCGAGATTATATCTCGCCCCTCGTTCGAGGAAATCACAAGCCATAAGGCAATCACATTACTGAGCGCTCGATGCGTACACAGACGTGTGGAAGGAATTTCAAAAATTGTATCTCAAGCTGAATCAAGTGCGCACGATAAGAATTCCAAGAAATGTGAAGTGTTTCCTAAAGGTTCGCAGCCTCCCGAGGATAAGTACGGGCGTCCCCGTACCGATCCACAAGACTCTACTAACCGACTCAAGACTCATGAGGCCTAGTAAACCTAGGCTTTGATATCAACTTGTCACGACCCCAAATCCGATCGTGATGGCGCCCAGTACATTACTAGGCCAGCCTGACCAATTAACAACAATCACTGAGCCACAAGCTCACTTTATCCAATTTAAGCATAACAGAATAATTCAACAGTGATAGATATATTAAAAAAAACAGGGAACCAAGTCCCAACACGTGCCAACTCCCATAGACCGAAGGGTCAAGAGTCATGAGCCTCTACTAAACATAAGTGTATAATGGTTTACAAGATACCAAGTACGGAAAGAAACATCAATACAGAATCAAAAGACAATAAGAAGGAATATCGGGTCCTGCGGACTCTGCAGCTACCTCGAATATCCTACAGATGTCGCCTCGCACAGCTACTGGATCACTGATGAGAGGTACCTGGATATGCACACAAGGTGCAGGGAGTAAAATGAGTACTGCCAGACTCAGTGGTAATAAACAGGGGTAAGACAGCGCAGATAAGAAATCCGCAATAAATCACTATGTAA
Source organism: Nicotiana noctiflora (assembly GCA_032618575.1). Taxonomy (NCBI): domain Eukaryota; kingdom Viridiplantae; phylum Streptophyta; class Magnoliopsida; order Solanales; family Solanaceae; genus Nicotiana; species Nicotiana noctiflora. Next base: position 111,430 of record JASVEL010010453.1, on the reverse strand, counting down.
AGCTGTAATCAAATACCCTGTCACAGAACCAATATCAATTGTACATGTACCAACAAGTACCAGCAAAACAGTATAACAGCAATCAGATGTAGCTAAATGCAATGCAATGCATGATATGACCGCTACGGCGCATAGCCCGATCCAATTTGGGTACCCGTGCTCACTGTGGGGGTTCAAACTCCGGAGGGGCTCCTACAGCCCAAGCACAATATCACTGCGGCGTGCAGTCCGATCCAACATATATACCACTGCGGCACGCAGGCCGATCCACTACCAGTCAGCTAATATGCAATTACAGCCTCACAGGCTCAGAAGTAGATTTGAAAATATCTTTTATCATTTTTCAGTTGAAAACAGTAATGTCAAGTTCCAGAGATTGGAAATAGCATAATAACAAAAACAGCTACGGATTGGTAGTAACTAACATGTCAATATGATAAGACAATGATAACGATCCTCGCGGGATCCAATAACCGGCTCACGGCCCACAAGTATACTCAACCACCCAAGAAGGGGGTTCAACGGCTCAAGAGTAGCCAATATCACAATATAATATGGAACCATCCGAGAAGGAGGTTCGACGGCTCGAGAATAGCCAATATCATAACACAATGCCAACAAGTCGGACTAAGCCATAGTCCCCAATCACAATCGACCCCGCACTCATAAGAGAGTACGTGTCTCGCCGCTATACAGAGCGTCACAAAGTGGTATACCGGGGTTTCGAACCCGTTGGTCATCACCCACATCTATTACTCACCTCAATATAGCGCGGCGGCTACTCCGCAATGTCCTTGCCACGAGAATCAAGTTCCGCACGCGTAGAATCTGATCAAATATAGTAAATACACATCAAATTAGACAAATGGAACGATACCCAGTCAAAACAACTTAATTTACATCAAAATTCTCAAAGTTGTCAAAACCCGACTTTCGGCACGCTTCTCAAAAAATTACGAAAGTCACATATTCGGAACCCTCATCTCAACACGAGTCTAGGCATATAAAATTTACCGAATTCGGACTCTATTTGCCCACTCAAATAAGTGATTTTCTATAATTTAGGCCTAGGGCCAAAACCCACCTTTAATCTTCCATTTACAGGGAATTAACCAAGGATTTCATGATAAAATGATGTAATTAAGCCACAAAACTTACCTCCGACGAAACCCCGATATTTTCGCAGCAATCTCCCGTGAGTCTCTCTCTCTAGAACTCAAAAATGGTGTTTTGGGGTATGAAACCCGCGACTGGTTCTGTTCTGTAATTAAACTCATGCCAGTCAAATTTCTTCATCGCGTTCGCGACGCCTCTCACGTGAACGCGATGCCTTATTCCAGTTCTTCATCGCGAACGCGACACACTGCCACGCGTCCGCGAAGACCATTCTCCCCAGCCCATATTTTTCCTCTACGCGAACGCAACATACCTCACGCGTTCGCGATGCCTTATGAATTCCTTATACGCGAACGCGACCCAAACCATCGCGAACGCGATGCTTCCCAGCTTCCTCTTACGCGAATGCGGCACCACCCCTCGCGAACGCGATAGTCACCTGGCCCCAGCCTACGCGAACGCGGCATAGCCCTCGCGAACGCAAAGGCTTAAATTGTGCCCAGTGATCTGCAATTTACAGCAGACTTTTCATGCTCCAAAAATGCCGGATGATGGTCCGGATTCACCCCGAGGACCCCCGGACCCCAACGAAAACCACCAACATACTCCAAAACACGATACGAACTTGTTCCAAGCATAAAAACACCATCCTAAACATCAAAATCACCAATTACACACGGATTCAAGCCTATGTTTCTTCAAAACTTCCGAATTACACATTCTATCAAAAACCCGACCAGACGACGTCCGAATGACCTGAAATTTTGCAGGCACATCCAAAATCACCTAACGAAGCTACTGCAACTGTCGGAATTCCATTCCGACCCCCGGATCAAAATCTCACCTACCGTTCGGATTTCGCCAAAATTCAACCTTAGCCAATTCAAGCCTATTTCTACACCGGCCTCCAAATTCAATTCCGATCGCTCCCCTAAGTCACAAATCACCTCCCGGAACTAACCGAATCATCAGAACCCGATTCCGAGCCCTCTAACCAAATAGTCAACCCCGGGTTGACTTTCCTTATTCAAGTTTCCTTTAAAAAGGCTATATGCCTCATTTTCAATCCAATTCACTCCTAACTCACCCGATAGACTCTAACACTGATATAAAAGCATAAAACATGAAATTACAACATAACGGGGTGGTAATTCCCGTGATGATGGGCCGGGTCGTCACACTTATCCTTCCCTCATAACTGAACTTTCAATTCCATCTATTAGGAAAGATTGTTATTGGAAGGAAAATCTTCGCTTGTTAATTCCTACCATAAATCAGAGGATTTCTTCCTTTAGGAATGGGTATTCCTTTATTTACACCTCCCCTTTTACTTGGGGGTTAAAGCCTGCTGTAGACCCAGTTATCCTTGATTTTTGTCGTTTCATCAACATTTGCTTAGGTCAAGTTGGTCCATTAGTATGGAGGGCGGTGGCTTGCTTGAGATTTCTGTCTTCGAAGGCCAAAGTTGATTTTACCTTTGCCTATCTCATTCACTTATACCATCCCAATTTGATGCGTCATGGTTTCTTTACCTTAACCGCAAGGAGTAAAAAGGTTTTAGTAAACCTTGATGATGTTAATGATCGTGGATGGTACCTACGTTACATTGATGTTCGCACAGTGGATTTACTGGGCGAGACAAACGTTCCCTTCCCTGAGAAGTGGAACTTTGCATGTAAGCTTCTAGTAATTTTCCTTTCACTCCTATTTTTAGAGATTTCAATTTTCTCTTTGATCTCATCCCTTTTTCTTGGCTTTTGTAGCAATCATGGGAGATGTGGAGCCTATTCCCGACTTCCGTGGTTGGGTAGACTCAATTTTGAAGGTGGCTCCCAGAGATGAAAGGACTTGAAAGTCAATTTCCTCTCTTCACAATTGGAAAGTGAAAACACACGGTATGTATATTTCTACTCTTAAATGCGTATAATAAATCCAATCTTTAATATAATTGAATTCAGTTTTCCCTCTTCTTTTTATATCATGGTTTGGAAATAAAGGAATGGTACTTGACATAGCCTTAGCTATGTTCACTGCTGCCAATGCTTCTCTTGACTTAGACAAGGCTAAAACTTTGATAGCAACAAAGAGAAAAATATTGGCAGTTGATGCTAATACTGAAGAAGAGGAAGGTACCTCGCCATTGCCCAGGTCAAAAATAAGGAGACGTGGGAATAAGATTGAAGATGCTCCCGCTCGTGCCTCACCCGCCAAGCCTGATTGATAAAGAGGTTGCTCCAATAGATTTTAGTGAGTCTACTCACTATCTTTCTATTGACAATCTTGAAAGTGGAGAGACAGGTCCTGTTCTGAATGAAGTTCCCTTATCTTCCTCGGTTCCTGTTCCTCCTATCTCTTTCACATCATCTCAACCCGTAAGTGTTTTTTATCCCACATTGATTTCTTTCGCTCCTTATCTTTAGTGAATGTTTCTATTCCCGTATCAGTTCCAATTCCTGTGTCTGTTCCTATTCCAGCTTCCGTACCTTCTACCATTTTTTCCTCTTCTACTGCTCCTCCTTCCACTGCCCCTTCTTCCTCTTTAATGCGTTCGTAAACTGGCCCGAGTAGCCGCAGTATGAATATGAGAAAAGTCACACTTGAAGTCTTTTGAGGAAGACTGGTAGTGCTGATGTATGGCTTGAGCCCTTGATTGGAGATATAGAGAAGAGAAAAATGGACAGCTATAACTGCTTAACTTTGATGAATGATATAGTTCATTCAACTTTAAAGGTAAATTTTTTTTTTAAATTGAATACTAACTTTTCTTTCACCGTAGGTGTTTGTTTTTGTATCTTATATTTGTAGGCTAATTTGATTGGTATTGAGCTAATAAGGAGGATCGCCTCTTTGGAAAGAACGGCACGGGAATCCTTAAAAGCCATTAAAGAAGCCCAATTTGCAGCTCAAAATTGGAAGGAGCAATGTGAAAATGCCTTGATGAATATGGATGGGCTTCAAGATGACAAAACTCGTTTGGAACGACAAAACCACACTTTATCTGCTGACTTAGGGGTCTCCCAGGCCACCTTAAGTCAGGTTAAAAAGGATAAAAACACCTTAAACAAGTCATTGTTAAAGGCAAATGAAGAAATCAGGGGACTTAAAGAGCTTATGAAGAGAAAAGAGGATTATGCCAGAGAGTTGGAGCAGAACTTAAAACAAGCTCGGGTTGACTTGAAAACTTCCTCAGATAAAGTTCATGCTTTGGAAAGTTCCAACATTGCACTCAAAACTTCTCTCGACTCCCAACTAACTAAGCAAGAATCAATGAAAACTATCTTGCTAAATGGGAAAAGGATTATGAAACCTTAGAAAAGGAGTATAATTATCATGGAGGGAATTTTAATTATGAGGTCAACTGGGCTTTTCTTAGATCACGTCGAGATGCATTATTATAGGCTACCCAAGAGAATTTTAACCTACAATCCGAACTAGCCAAAGTCTTAGATGTGATTGAGAAGAGTAACCAACCTGTTGGCACTCCTGAGCAACTCATTAACATTTCCTCTCCAATGTGTAGAACTCCTGAGGCAGTAAATCCAGTGGATTGTGAAGCTACTATTGATGCAACCGGAGTAATAATTCAAGTGTCTGATGGTAAAGCTGCTCCTCTCCTGTTGCAACCTCTGACGTCCCAACTCCCTCAGTGACCAGTTGAAAAAGAAAAGTCTTTTGTTGTTCTTTTTTTTTTTAAATTTGGTGGTATGATCCTTGTTTGAAGGATTTTTATGATGAAGTCCCCGGTTCTCATAATGGGGTATTTGCTTTAAAGATAATTATACGTGAATGACTAAATTTCCTTTTGTCCTTTAGTCTCTTATATTCTAGAGGTTAATTAATACCTCTTTGTATTCTATTATTGCCTATTTTCGTGTTTAGGACTTATAGAATAGTTTTACATTTTTATATTTCGAAAATGCTTTATGATTCAACTCATGGACTTATCAATATGAGGATTATAAAAAGAGGGCCCTTTTTATATATTGACACTTAATGAAGAAGACGTCTCAACTTCATAATGGTGTTATAATACGATGAAAGAAAATAGGAAGCACATGTTTTTTGTATAAAATAACTTGAACAAGTTTTTATTAATGAACTTGAGCAAATTTTTGAATAATACATATGTTGCGATACGTCTATAACTTCCTCGTAACTGTTTTCCGTTCAACAGATTTCTTAATATAAAATATACAAGGTTTTCTTTTACAACCTGTTTTAGCACATAACCATACCCCTATCTTTATATATTTAGAAAGGGTTTGGAAAGTGTTTACAATATTGAAAAATATTTTTTTTAAAATAACATAGCTATTCACAGCTGAATCTTGATATATGGCACTTTTGTAGCTGAGTTTGATTCGCACTTTCTTGAACTCCCGTATCTCTTTTCCTTTACGAATCCGCGTCTATTTTTTTGCACGAGGCTATATATACTGTATAGTCCCCCCAAGTGTTTGAGCGTTGAAGAAATGAAACCTTGAACACTTGGCTATTGCTCTTATGTTGGTCCTTTTCCTGAAACATAAAATATGCGGGACTCGAAGGTACAATTTTAGATGAAGACTTCATACCCCTATGTTCTTCTATCAGATTAGTATAACCCTAGGCTTAGAATTTAAGAGTATTCTATTTCGCCATGTAGGTTGTGTTTCATCATTTGGCACGGGTTAGGGATTTTTCCTAGCATCTAAAATTGTTAGTAAAATCTTAATAATTTAAAAGAGAAATAATTTGACATGAAAATACCTGACCGTGTCTATCTTCTTAGAAGTAGTATCTTTTTAAATGTATGGCATTCCAATGTGAATGTAGAATTTTGCTGTCCATAGTTTCTAGCTCATACGCACCTTTTCCCGCAACATTACGAATTCTATATGGTCCTTCCCATGTTGGACTTAAACTTTCCTGAATTAGCAGCCTTCGTAGATTGAAATACCTTTTTGAGCACGAAGTCCCCATCTTTAAAGAACCTGAGACGTGCTTTCCGGTTATAGTATCGTTCAATCACTTATTTTTGAGCTACAATTCTTATCAATGCTGCTTCTCTCCTTCCTTCAACTAGATCTAGATTAATTTGTAACTCTTCATTGTTCGAATCCTCCGTTGCTTGGTCATATCTTATATTTGGTTCCTCTATTTCAACTGGAATTAGAGATTCTGCACCATAAACCATCGAAAACGGTGTTTCGCCCGTGCTTGTTTTCGAAGTTGTTCGATAAGCCCACAACACAGCTGGTAGAACTTCAGGCCAATTGCCTTTTGAATCCTGTAACTTTTTCTTCAAATTATTGATGATTATCTTGTTCGTGGATTCCGCTTGTCTATTACCCACCGGATGATATGGTGTCGATGTTATTCTTTTGATTTGCCAGCTTTGAAAGAATTCAGTAATTTGTGCTCCCATGAATTGCGGACCATTATCACACACGATTTCCTTTGGAACCCCAAAGCAGCATATTATATTCCTCCAAATAAAGTCTTTAACTTATTTCTCTCATACCTGTTTAAATGCCCCTACTTCTACCCATTTAGTGAAATAGTCTGTAAGTACGAGTAGAAACTTTACCTGTCTTTTGGCCTGAGGCAGTGGACCTACGATATCCATTCCCTACTTCATGAAGGGCCACAGAGCTATGACTGGATGCAGTAATTCAGCCGGCCTATGCATATTATTTTCGTACCTCTGACATTTATCACATTTCGATGCGAAATCGTTTGCTTCCTTCTCCATTTTAGGACAATAGTATCCGGCCCGTATTAATGTTTTCACCAACGATCTACCTCCCGCATGATTTTCACGATGTCCTTCATGTATTTCCCTCATTACATACTCCGTTTGCGAAGGACCGAGGCACCTTGCTAAAGTACCTCCGAACATCTTTCGATAAAGATTTCCTTGGTGTAAACAATAACATGCAGCTTTCTTACGTAATGCATGAGCCTTTGTTTTATCATTAGGTACAGTTCCATACTGCAAAAAAGCAATGATTTCATTCCTCCAATCCCAAGTCAAATGATTAAAATTTACCTCGTTCGTATCAGGTTCGAGAGTGGAATGGAATAAATGTATAACCGAAGCATTTGCATCGTCCGTTATATCTGCCACAGATGCGAGGTTGGACGAAGCATCAGCTTCTGCATTTTCGTCCCTTGGAATCTGCATTATCTTCCAAGTCTCGAATTGTCTTATTAATTCTCGCACCTTCTCAAGGTATTCCTGCATTCTGGTTTCTCTAGCTACATAAGTCCCCAGTACTTGATTCACTACCAACTGGGAATCACTTTTAATTATGATTTGCTTGATGCCAAGTTCAAGCGCCAATTCCAAACCTGTAATCACATCTTCATATTCTGCTTCATTATTAGTAACAGGATGACATTTTATAGCTTGCCTAATTATTTCTCCCGTTGGTGGTATTAGAACGATTCCTAAGCCTTCCCCATTTACATTAGATGAACTATCAACAAACAATGTCCATATCTTTGGATTTGCACCATTAAAAACTTGTAACTCTTTTTCTGCCTCTAAATATATCCCCTCACTAAAATCAACTACGAAATCCGCAAGTACTTGGGATTTGATAGGGGTTCTAGGTTGATAACTTATTTCATACTCACTTAATTCTATAGCCCATTTTGCTAATCTACCCGATAGTTCATGCTTATGTAGAATACTTCGTAGGGAAAAGCTGTAACTACAACAATAAGATGACATTGGAAATAAGGCGTTAATTTCCTAGAAGCCATAATTAAAGCTAATGCTAACTTTTCCAACTGTGGATACCTTGTTTTCGCATCTAATAAAGTCTTACTTACATAATAAATAAGAGATTGTTCACCTTGGTCTTCCCGAACTAAGACAACACTTACCGCTACCTCTGAAACTGCCAAATAAATAAGTAACTTCTCGCATTCTTTTGGCTTTGCCAATAGAGGAGGGGTTGACAAATAAGTTTTCAAATCCTTAAGAGCTCATTGGCAATCTTCATTCCACTCGAAATGATCATGTTCCTTAAGTGCCGAGAAAAATTTAAAACATTTTTCAGAAGACTTAGAAATAAATCTCCCTAGGGTCGCGATTCTTCTAATCAATCGTTGAACCTCCTTTTTATTTGTAAGGATATCAGGTATTTCTTCAATTGTTTTAATCTTTGAAGGATTCACCTCAATACCACGGTTAGAAACAAGAAAACCTAAAAATTTACCTGAGGCTACACCAAACGCGCATTTTTCTGGGTTAAGCTTCATATTATATTTTCGTAAAATTTTAAACGTTTCAGATATATGTGATATATGATCTTCTGAATGTTGAGTCTTAACTAGCATATCATATATATATATATATATATATATATATAGTCTTACCTAAATACTCTTGAAACATTTAGATATATATATATATATATATATACTTCCAGCTATTTTCCTAGATGTTCCTGAAACATTTTAGTGACTAACCTTTGATAGGTTGCACTAGCATTTTTTAAACCAAAGGGCATTACTTCATAACAGTAAGTCCCCCTGTCAGTGATGGAAGAAGCATTTTCTTCATCATCGGGGTGCATTTTAATTTTGTTGTTCCCCGAATATGCATCTAAAAAACTTAGGATCTCGTGACCTGCAATTGCATCTATCATTTGATCTATATGGGGTAAGGGGAAAGAATCTTTAGGGAAAGCTTTATTTAGATCAGTATAATCTACGCAAACTCGCCACTTACCATTTTTCTTAGGTACGACCACCGTATTGGCTACGAATAGGATACTTTACCTCGCGGATTGACCCAATTTGTAATAATTTCTGAACCTCATCTTGAATTACTTGATTTTTGAAGGCTCCCTGCTTTCTTTTCTTCTACTTGATTGGAACAAAATATGGATCTACGTTGAGTTTATGAGTCATCACCTCCGGTGGTATACCTGTTATGTCAGCATGGGACCAAGCAAAACAGTCCCCGTTAGTTTTAAAAATTCAATTAACATACCTCACATATCAGGTCTTAGATTAACCCCTACATAAACTTTCCTTTCAGGCCATTGTTCAAATAAAATTACTGCTTCGAGTTCTTCTATTGTTGTCTTGATGTTTTCATTTTCCTCGGGTTCCTGAATAACATCAGGTCTCGAGTCTTAATCCGTTTTTTCAGTTGAAATTTGTTTGTTGCTGCCTCCAACTGTTCCTACGGTACTCGTACTTGCCACTACGTTGATGCTCCTGGTTGTTTGTTGATATCCTCGAATTTGACATATTCCCTAAGGCGAGGGAAACTTGATGACTTGATGTAAAGTTGATGGAACATCATCCATATCATGAATCCATGGTTTCCCCATGATTAAGTTATAAGCCATTTCCATATTCACTACCTGAAATTTAGTTTCTTTAACGACACATGCAACATAAGTTGTTAAAATTACTTCACCTATCGTTATCATGTTTGTATTATCAAAGCCCGATAACGTATGTGCTTTGGGAATCATTTTATCTTCAGCTTGTATTTCCTGCAACACTCTTAGCAAAATGATGTTGACAGAACTTTCAGGATCAATTAAAACTCGCTTCACATTAGTATCATGCATGAGTAATGATATAACCAGTGCATCATTGTGAGAAGTGATCATTCCTTCTGTGTCTGCATCATCAAAAATCATGCTTTCATCCTCTAAGGTTTGGCGTGCACGTTTCCCGTGTGTAATTACCACTTTAGAAATTTTATTTGAAGCTGTGTACGTTACTTTATAAATATCCTCTCCTCCATTGATGACATTCAATGTCCTTTTTGGAAATGATGTGTTTGTTGCAAGAGTATCTCCATGAGAGGCTGGAGGAGAAGGAACTATGCTAACATTATTTAAATCCCCTTGAACGTGAGGGATCTGATTTTCAACAATATTGTTGTTGCTGTAGTTGTTGGTGTTGATGTTGTTTGGCATGATGTTAACCACAAGTAAAGTGTGTAAGCTTTAGAAAAAATTGATTATTAGATTCCCGGTAATGGAACCAATTTGTTTAACCAAAATATGGAACTTTGATTAAAATCAGAAAATAATAGAAAAATCGGGTTACTGATAATCAAGAGACCGAAAAATATGATAAGCTTTCAATAACCAAAATGAACAGTAAAATAAAATTGTATTTCAGTAGGCTTTCAATAGTTAATCATACCTACAATTGGTATAACTTCCTCCTTTTATAGCTGACTCTAGGTAGAAGAATGAAACATAAGCTTTAATGACATAATTATGAGTAATAAATAATATTAAATAGGTCGTTACACAATCATTCTTATTAAATACTAATTCTTCAACGTATCAAGTATTTAATGATTGAATTTGGACTTATTTCTGCCTCTAGATCCTTGCTTTAAATGCTTTTTGACTTGTTGGCTTTGAATGTCTTAAGTAGATACAGAACTCGTATCTATTTATTCTTGATATCCTTTGTCTTTAGAATTACGTTCCAACCCACTCTAAACAGGTACGAGACTCGTAGCTGAATTATGTCTCGTGTCTAATTTGTCTCCTTATATCTTTTATTTATCCTTTTTCGGAATGATAACTTTTTGACCTTTCCACGTGTCTTGCCACGTCAGAAAAAAAGCTTTTTCCCAATACAGGCACGTCGCTTAGTTTCATGATGTAAATATCGGAGATTTAAATTTTAAAAATAAAATTGTTTCTAGCTAGTTCCGAAATGATCAAACTCTTGACCAAAATAATCCTCAGTGATTTAAAATATGAGAAAGGTAAAAGAAGATTACAAGAAAAATGCTAGGATTTTTTTGGGGCGATGTACCTTCGAAAAGGCTAATTAGATAACCTTCATTAATACATACTATAATACGTATAATACTAAACCATACTAACACATACACTTTTCAAGCAAAAAAAAAAAGGTTTCTTGATAATGACTTACAAATTCGAATACAAGAAATTGACGGAGTATAGTTGCTTTAAAGAAAATTCACACATTTTCATCCTTTCACAAATGAGAAACATATAAATCCTTCTTGATAATGTAGCCTTTGATCTTTGACAATACACAAAAAAAAAAAAAAAAAAAAAAGACAACTATACATAAAACAAGAAGAAATTATAAGTTATGGATTCTTATAATCCACTCCCAATACTTAAAAATATCAATGATAATAAATTAATGAGTTTTGAATGAATATCATGAATACTTTAACTACTAGGATAGAGAATATGACTTCCCATATGTTATGCTCTGGAGATAGTTTCATTACAAATAAATATTTAAACCGACCATTAATTATTCGTATTATTAAAATTATAGTCTCAAAACTAACCTTTTCTTTAATATAATTCAAATCGGTCTAGAAGAATGGCCGAGATTGTCAAAAATATAGTGACGAATAATTCATACTACAAAATTATACCCCAAATTCCTAGCAATTTCAAGGAAATTAGTTCTTTATCTCGAGCAATAATTTGACATTTAATTCTGAGTTGAGATTACAGGTATAGTGGGCAATATAAAAAATGGCTGACTTTATTAAGGTAAACACGGAGTTCTAATTCTAAATTATATAAGTGCATATTAAATTAGCTAAGAAGAACTACATTTTTTTGCATTACTTATAATTTATAGCCGGTATATATTTCATCTATTCATGCTAAAAAATTGTCTTGATACATAAATGTATAAGATTTTAGATTGACAATGATGTTCTATATATACCATAGAGATATCTTTTGAGTTTAAATAATGAAATGAGGATTTATATATGATTCTAATATATTTGATAGTAAGATGATATTATTATTATTATTATTATTATTATTATTATTATTATTATTATTATTATTATTTGTGCTTATACCACAACATTTAGACCCCACGATTTCGTTTCCTCAGCCTTTTATTTTTTGTTATAGAATTCTTTCATTGTCAATCTCAGCATTATGCCATAAAAAAACATGAAAAGTTTATAAAACTCGAGATTGTAGGACCAAGTGAGTGGATAGATGGAATATTCCATGAGATACTCGACGATCTTTTTCTCCCCGCTATAAAGCTATTTAACTTCTTTTTTTAAAAAAAGAATTATTATTATTTTGGTGCTAAAGCTATAGCTTTTCTCGTCAATGCCACCATAAAATTCAATTATCAACGACAAGTTCTAACCTTTTGAGTTTGACAAGTATACTAATATGATTTACCTCGCTCCGGGTTACGGTGAAGTGATAAATATTTTTTTATTTTTAATTAGAGGACTCGAATTTAAGCACCAATTATAAATTTATTTTTGATGAAAAGCTCTTTACCCCCTCAAAATGATATTCTTTGGCACAAATCCTATTTCGAAGTTAATTGAGCGTGGAATGTATTACGTGTACCCCAAACATCTGACACCAAACACTAAATTTAAAAAAAAAGGCAATAATATAATCTCAAACTTCACTCTAACTTCACATCTTATATTTAATTCTCAATAAAAGTCAATCAAATACTGATCAATCACTAGGAGCACTGGCTATAAATTAGTTGCAGGATAGGATATTGCTTTAATACACATATCCAACTCCAAATCCAAATAAAGCTTTTGTTAATTATTCATAATGCAAAGTCAAATTTTCTTTTTGAAATTCTATTTACAATCAATACCTATGAGTTGTTTATTTATTTCCAAATGGCCTCTTGCATGAAGCCTTAAAGCCAAGTGTTGAATGACTTAGGAAAATCGCTATGCAAATCTACCATATGTCTTCATGCATAGAAGACAAGATACACTTGTCAATATTGGAGCAAAATGTCTTCATGCATGGAAGACTAGATACACTTGTCAATATTGGAGCCAAGTGGACTAACATAATGGGACAAGTGTCAAAAGTCTCTCGACACTTGTCATACATGCAACCTCCTTAATTTCCTATAAATGGGTATGCAACATCTGTTGAGAGGCTTAAGGCTCGATTGGTCATTAGAGGGGACACTCAAAGGGAGGGCATTGACTTTACTGAGACGTTTTCCCCTCTTATTAAAATGACCACTATCCGGTGTATTTTGGCTATTGCTATGAAGAAAGGTTGGGCTCTCTACCAGTTGGATATTAATAATGTGCTTCTACATGGTGACCTCCATGAGGAGGTTTATATGATATTTCCAACAAGATTTTTTCCTCTCTCTCCTCACCTGGTTTGTCTCCTTAAGAAATCCTACGTCAAACCTTTCGTCAGTAGTATGCTAAGTTGATTGTTGCTTTGAACTTTAAGGACTTCACTCACTCTCTCAACGACTACTCTTTGTTCTACAAGTGCAGTGGTGATTCTGTGTCTACCGTGGCTGTTTATGTCAATGACATTCTATTGCCTGGCAATAATTTGGATGAGCTTACTGATTTAAAAATGTTCTTACATGCTGAATTTCAAATAAAGGATTTGGGAACTTATCTTTTTCTTGGCATGGAAGTCCTCAGGGAGCCTCAAGGTCTGATTCTCAGTCAGCGCAAATTCACTCTTGAGTTGCTCTCCAAATTTGATTGTCTCGCTGAGCGACCTACTTCTTGGGATAAAGTTGAGCCGAAAGATCTCGATTAAAGATAAATTCATGAGGTCCTCTTGATCCTACTTGCAAGTTGTTTGCTGGTGTGGGGGATCTTATCTCTGATCCTTCTTTTTATCGTGGTCTTCTTGGCAAACTCAATTTTTTGACCCATACACGCCCGAATTTTTCTTTCGCTGTGAAACATCTTTCTCAGTTTATGCAAGACCCTAGATTTCCTCACTTGAATGCTACCAAACACTGCCTCCGTTATATTCTCAAGGATCCTAGTCCGCGCCTTTTTATGACCTCTTCTCCTTCTTTTGACCTTCTTTCTTTTTGCGATTCTGACTGGGGTTCATATCCTGATACTCGCCGCTCCGTCAGTGGTTTCTTCATCAGTTTGGGGTCTTGCCCTATCTCTTGGAAATCTAAGAAACAACCTTCAAAAAGTAAAAGATATGACAAACAACTTACAGAAAATGGTGAATCTTTAGAATGAAATTCCATCGTATATTTTGATTCTTTAGAGCTTAGACATAAGGTTCGCCTGATATAAAGCGGCAAGAATCAATAAGAGGATAAGAAACCCGCTAGTAACAATAAGTAATCCCTAAGAAAATGCTTCAAAAATAGATTATTACAAAACAATAAGACAAAAGGAAAGAACTACCAAAGCAATTCAAGAACCTCACTTTGATAATTTAGAAGCAATTAAAGAGTTGTCAAAGTGTTAAGGAGAAACCAATTCGATAAACTCCTCTCATCCCTGAAAATTTCTAGAACAGATAAAAAAACACACACAAACAAAAATTTCGAAAATAAATTTAATTCAAAAGCTCCCAGAGAAAAAGAAAATCATAATTAAACCCCAACAAACAATTGCAAGATAAAACTCTTATACATACACAAGCAAATAAATAGATATTCTAAATGAAATTAAGGGAAATAGAAGTAGGCACATGAGTTTTAAGCTGACACGAGAGGAATGACAAAAGCATCATTATGGAGAACCTCATTCAAGAACTATAAAAATTATATAATTAATAAATGGGCAATTGGAACTCAACTGAAACTACACCAAAAAGGTTTGAATCCCATCATTAATTGCCATACAATTAAGAAGATGAAGAGATTCGAGCAAAAAATTAGAGGAGCATTTCATTTTGAAAAGAGATGAAAGAGCCGATGTCTCTAGAGCTACCGTCAAATCTAGAGTGAGCAAGCAGTATTTTATATTTTTTTCACCAAAAAAAAAGCATTTTATATTTATCCATCTTACTAATTTAACCTTGCATATTGATATAATTATAGTTATGCCATTGGTAGACCAAACTTGGCTTTTCTATACAATAGAAAATTTCTGAAAAATTGTCTAAACTAAACGGGTCTACTCATCAGACAAAATGATTGGGCCACGTTTACAGGGCCAAATGATTTCAGAAGTCATAGAATAGGCCCATCTATTACCCTATATAAACTGACACTTTCCCGCTGGATTATCTACGCAGATCACACTTCCTCCAACTGGAGCAAAATCACACAAAAGTAACTTCAAAGCGCCCCGAGAATTCAAATTAATTTTCAAGTTTCAATCGATATTCTCATCAGTTATCCCATAATTTCCAAATTGAAGCTAAAAATTCTCGAAGATCTCACAACTTTTCCAGTGAGTATCGGCAAAATGAAGTTGAAGATTAACAAAGCCTCCGATCTCAGCTCCATTTCTGTTCTTCCTCCTCATGCAAGGTCCAATTCTTTCTCAATTTCATCTCTTTTCATTGTTTATCAGGAAAATTACCTAACTCTCAGTTTCTGCTTTTTCTTCGAATGCTTTACAAATATTTGAATGTTTTGTGTGCGACCCACTCGCACTAACACACACAAGAATATATTATATATGGATTGAGCTTTTTCGTGAAGATTTGAGTAGGAATCGAGCGCAATACCTCTCTGTGTTTGCTTTTTCTTCGAATACGTTACAGATATCTCGATGTCTGTGTGTGCTATATATATACACAAACACATATAAATATATATGCATTATATGTTTGTACGAATAAAGAGAGGTCGAAAATTTACGACAATATTGAGCTATTTGTTGTGATGATTGAGAAGAAGGCCAATTTCGATGCCGATTGCTGTTTTGGCCTATGTCTCCGTGTTTCAGAGTTTTTCCGCATACATTACAGATATTTCTATGTCACACACATACACATAGCTATATATGTATAAGTATGGAGACAGAGAGAGAGAGAGAGAGAATTTTACCATAATATTGAGCCTTGTTTGATGATATGAGAAGGAGGCCAAGTGCAGTACCAAGTGCAGCAGAGTCTTCCGTCTTCGGGAAAAGCCAAGTGTCACAAGTTCGATCACAGCAGCAATCACAACAATCCTTCTCACAGATTCGGTCACAGCAGCAATCACAACAATCCTTCTCACAGGGATTTTCATCTCAGCAACCGATGTACTCTCAGCTATCGCAGAGCTCTCTGGATGAATTAGCCCCTAATGAGCAAGTAATTCCTCCATCTCGTTCCTATCTCTCAGTTGTAAGAATTATAGTTGTTAATGAGATGTCATTTTGGTATACTTCGGCTGCTAACTAATGGTAACGTACCAAGGAACTGATTCATTGCGGAAATGATAATGATTGACTTTTAAAAATGGTATGCAACTTCTAGAGAATACTTTAGATTGTCTGAAATGTGGTTTGATGCTTCACAAGACTTGAACCTATTATATCCTGGATAGCTGTTGCCTCGGTTGTTTTTGAGTGTAATTTGCATTTATGCTTTGTGATTCTTAAAATAGATGAATTTAGCTTCTGACTATGATTTACTTTGTTATATGCTGTGTGAGTTCATGATACTAACTTTATCTGACGTTTTTATTCAAGATGTTAATTTGATTTATTATTATATTAGTATAGGTGAAGAAAGCATTAAAGTTAAGTTTTAAATTTGTTAGATACTTATGTGTAAATAGTCCTAGTCCTATATATAGTTGGAGTAGAATATGTCCTAATCCCATATGTAGTAGGTTTATAATATGTCCTAGTCTGATATGTAGTAGGAATAGAATATGTATTATATATAGGGCTCATTGTATTATTGTTAAAACATCAATAATAGATTTTTCTCCCGTGCATTCTCACATGGTATCAGAGCTTCAGTGAGAAAATTATCGTTGTGCGTCATTCCAGCGACATCCGAGAAGAAAGATCTCATCGCCGTGCAATTTTCCGGCAACTTTGTCTTGTTCCCAGGGTTCATCACTACTACAGTGGTAGTGTGCATATACCAGTACCACCATCAAATCTGAAACCCTTGTGCGACCAAACCCCGAAAACTCCAGTCACATATGAACAGACTAATCAGTCACCGTGCGTCTTTCCGGTTGATGACTCACGATTTATTTGCGTTCATCGATAAATGTTCGTGAACATTGCAATTTCAGTTTTGTTGCTCAGGGGGAGCTTAGTGGCCTTAAATGTCGAATGATCAACTTCCAGATATTTTTACCAAGTCCCTCACTGGTCCTCGTATTAGTTACATATGTAACAAGCTCGGTGAATATGATTTGTATGCACCGGCTTGAGGGGGAGTGTTAGATACTTATGTGTAAATAGTCCTAGTCCTATATATAGTTGGAGTAGAATATGTCCTAATCCCATATGTAGTAGGTTTATAATATGTCCTAGTCTGATATGTAGTAGGAATAGAATATGTATTATATATAGGGCTCATTGTATCATTGTTAAAACATCAATAATAGATTTTTCTCCCGTGCATTCTCACAAAATTGAACAGCTCTGAAAGTTGCATAACAAATGACTGATGTCAATTTTATGGAACATCCTTAAATTGGAAGAGTGTCATATAAAGGTATCATTTACCATCCTTGGTTTTATTGGACAGCGGATCATCAATTATATCAGCCGACTTTGTTTGTCAGAATGTTTCTTATTACTACATGACAAAACAGGGGATCGTCACACTGCACTATGAAGTAGTTGTCGGCAGTTAGGTTGTAGAGCGTATTAGAGTTCGTATGCAACTAGTTAACTGATGGAGTCTGTCTTTTATATTGAGCATATGCTTTCTTGGTTTCAGTTCTGCCCAGGACGCAGAGTTCCACTAAACTTTCCACTTTATACATTGGAAGTTTTACTCACCTTATACCATACAAAATGCTGTTGCGGGAATTTTACGTCTCAGAGCGAACAATAAGGTGTTACTATTGATAATTTTAATGCAGAGATTGGGTTCTCAAGAAAGAGAAAATTCAGCAAAGAGAATGAGCTGTTTGCCTCAAATCAACTACACACGAGAAGAGAGTCAAATGCAGCTATCTAAACCTTCAGGCAATTATATGCGCAAGTGGTCAGTTCCTGAAAACAAATGTAAGTCATAATTCCACCTCCACTAAATATATGCTCTCAGCTTTCATTTAAGATCTAAGGAAAATGTAAGTTTGGCGGACTAATCTGCAGCTAGAATCATTGGACTAAACATGTTTATGAATTCTAATTTTGCTGAACAGCCCAGATTACTGAAGAACTTGAACACAAAATTGGAATGGTAGAGACTTCATTAAGCAGGCTAGGAATGATCTTAGATTCTGTTCAGAGTGATATTATGCAAGTTAACCGGGGAACGAAAGAGATATTGATGGAGAGTGAGTATTCACTGCCTTTTCAATTTACCTGATGTGGCTGAATAGTTAGGAGCTCCAAAGAGCCCATATCATTAGTTGAAGAGTATGGAAATTTGCCTTGAGATGCCTGCTGGTCCTAGTAAATTGTTACTTGCAAATATATCTGCAGGATGTCAACAAATTCTCATGCATTAGGTTTTATTCTAAATTTTCTTTCAGTGGAAAGCTTACGGCCGAAGTTAGCAGCTCATGATGAACTGTTGCAATTAATGGTAACTATAGCTTAGCTGCTCTCCTTATGTCCAGATTTGTCTGTATAATATTTCCTAATCCATGTGACATGCAATAACCAGAACAAGGGGAGGGAAGATCTGAAAGCTAGCATGGAAGAGACCTTCAAATCCATGCTTGAAGAGCTGAGGGAGAATAAATATCAAGAGAACATAGGGGATCTTTCATCACTGGTTAGAGCTATGCCCAACAAACTGGAGACGTGCATTTTGCAACTGCAAACGGACTTGAGCAAGACCTTGGCTAAAGAGATTCAGGCATGTTGCATATTGAAACTGACTGTTTAAGTTCATATTTAAGCTACCATCTGTAGTTGTGTTTATGCTGCTTCATCTATATTCCTATTGCTTGCAGACAGCTTCCCTCCACCCAGATTGTCCCGGACAAAAACATGAAACTGCTCTGGCCGTTCAACCGAAAGTACATTTTCAATAACTTTATTCTCCGAATTCCTTAAGACCTTTATGAGTATTTAGAGTAATGACAAAAACTATCACAAATCTTAGTGCATTTGAACATTTGTAGGGTATCAATGAATGTTTCCCTCCCCCTGAAGTGAAGTTTCTCAAGAAGTAAGTTTTCAAACTTTCTTCCTTTTATCTTTCTTCCCAGTGGCATCACTACAGCCTTAATTTTGAAATCTCTAAGTAGCAACAAATCAGTAGCTCTCCAGTATACAATTTTCATAATCATTTGATGGCTTCTCTTACTATCTGCATCATTTATGTGCAATATGCATAAGCAGTAGGCATTTTGCATGCTTCTTGAGATGTGTGTATTGACAGTTTGACACTCGAGAACACTTGCGGCTGGGATACACTCTCTATCATCAAGAACTAGTTAGGTGGCAGTTAGTTGTGAAGATTTGTCTCATAATGTCTTTTGATCCATGAAAAACCAGAAAGTATCCCCATTTCTCACATTAGCTATACGAAGAAGAAAGTGAAAACAAAGGGAAGCACTCCCCTTCATCCCCAAAAGCTTTAATCCAGTTAGCATTCGTGATAAACTAAATGAATGAAGAAAACTCTTTAAGAACTTTGCTATAGCTTCAAGAGAAATCTTAAAGATATTTTGTTTACAAAGTTTTGCTTATCTTTCTGAAATTGTGCGATATCCCTTATTGCTGGGAATGCAAGTCACCAAGCATGTCTTTTCACTTCTAGTTCAACAATGAATATCAAACATCAGAAAACAACTATGTTGCCAAAGACTGAAACAGGAGGCTGGAAAACAGTGAAACATGACCAAACTTGTGTGAAGCAGAAAATTTCCAGCAGAAGTCACAAAGAGTATAAATCACGTCAACAGGTAATTATCTCATTGCCCATATGCAAACAAATTGCTTGTTGACTTGTGAGCAATAGTGGTTATCATTGTGACTATGAAAACATCCAAACAAAAACAATAGGTTTTGAAATGTTGTATTTGTGATATGTCATAGTCCACCATCTCTGAGGCCTTGTGTTGAAGTTAACAAAAATGCTTTGTTTAGCACACCACATATTTGAAACTTGAAACTGCATCACCTATATTCTGAGAGCTGACAACTGGCTATCCATTTCAGGAAAGGGAATTTGGAGTCACCATTGAATCTGATGAGGATATTGACACAGGCTTTTCCTGCTTGCTTGAAGAAAATGGATCAGGTAATTGCACTTCTTGCCTGCATCATTCATTTGACGATTTCACCATAGTACAATTTGATAAGCAGAGTGATTTCTGCATCCTGTAATTATTCAATGTGGTTATTGACCTAAAACTGTATTGTACAGTTGAACTTAAAGAATTTAGACAGATCAATTTAGATGTATGTCATATTATATCCTATATCTGAAGACTCACCACAGACAAGAATGACCTTTGTGTACTTTTAATCAAGCCAAATACCTAAGAATTGTAATATGAAATAAAATAAATAAAGTAACAAGAAATAACATGTCTAAAAGCTTGAAGCATCTTTATTATACTGCCACACTATTAAGTTTTTCTCAAACCAAAGAGAAACTGATAATCCTATCTTCCCTTTGTCAGCTGGGGTAAGGAAGGGAATTGAATCTGTTCTCAGGCTTTGTGTCCCGAGGGATCTCTCTGTTTCTCTGAAAGCATCACATTATGATTCTGTCTTGAAATAATAAGTTTTGAGCATCATAACTTCAGCAAGAAGTTTTTGAAGAAAAAAGAAAGACAAACAATCATTCACGTCTTTCTTAAATGTCGTTTGGCATAGATTTGAGTGCTTAAACTGTATTTCTCTTAAAGGCGCAGGGATTTGTCCAATAGAGGATGCAAAGGAAGAGAGTGAACGCATATTAAGAAAAGCAAGGAGGCGAAAGAGAAAGCATCTTAACACTATCATTATAGATTGAAGGTACACAGTGACAATTTATAATCCGCAGAATCAAGGTCCTATGATTTGACAAACAGTAAAAGTATAATTGTTTCTTCTATCTTTCCTTAGCCAATATAGGATGTGTTGTTTGCAATCCGATTTTCCATTATTATTATTAGGAAATTCCAGACCGAGCATTACATTGCAAGTAAAATCTGTGTTGTTGCAGCAATACACAGTCTTCAGGTGATTGTGTTATTTTACAAGGAGATGTCAGCAGACTCAGCACCCATAAAAATATGTAATGCATCGGGATTACGTAAATAATTACTAGCAAAAAGAGTACGATGTTTTAATTTTTGAATCAAAGTTGGCTAGTTAGATCGTTGCATCTTCTTCACACGATATTTCATTAGCTAATAGGATTAAATATTATGCTGGTAAATTTTCAGCATTTGATATTCTACCTTATTAACAGTATATAATATGGAAAAACTAATCCATCTCAGCCGTGATAGAGAGCTTTGAAAAATCTCAAGTATCACTTTCAGGATAGAGTGAAAGCATGTGAAGCAAGGCAAGATAAGGAAGATCGAAGGGTTTTTACTAATTCTTGGACTTTGATGGTCAGCCTTTTTCTTGTTGCATCGTGTACCACTCTGTTGTCAAGATACTGAAACCTTATTAAAAAAGCCATTCTCCCGTGGTGGATCTATTCACATAATTTTCTTTATAGCATAAATAAAGGGTGTATGTAGTGCAGTTTGCTGATTTTTCATAGGAAATCCATAGATCATCTGTCATGTTCCTTGCCTGTAAATTTTGTGGTGTTAGTTTCCTCATTGACTTAGTAAAAGTTTGAATTAGCCAAATAAAGAAATAAACTAAAACTAAAAATAAACTTAGTAGAAGTAGCAGGCAACTACTTGCCACATTGCATTGCACTCGTGGTGTGTTTTTCTATGAAAAGAATTAAGAAGCATGCTCGCTCTTCTGCACAAATCCTCTAGAAGGGGTGGATGCGTGGATCAGTGGGTTTCTTCTCTTTTTTGAATATGGTCCAGGGAGGGAAGTCTTGGAGTGACGGTAAAGTTGTCTCCGCGCGATTTATAGGTCACGAGTTCGAGCTGTAAAAGCAGTCACTATCTATATCACATCCCTTGGGATATGACCCTTCTCTGGATGCTGCGTAAATGCACGATGCTTTGTGCACCACCACGCCATTTGAATATGGTCCAATTGGCCGAAGTTTCGCAGGCTGTCAAAGGAAATTTCCCTTCCTGCAGACTTGCAGTCACCTACTATGTATGCTTCCTTACATGTCCAAAATAGTCACTTTCTGCTTTGCAATTTTCTCAGGCACCACTTGATGATTGAAACAATTGAAGCTTTTAAGCATCACGAATTGTAGCTATACTAATACAAAATTTGTGTTATATAATATAGTGAAGTTACTTTTAATATGGTTGTTATTACTTCATTTATTTTACTTTCTCTAGTCCAATTTATCTGACTTCTGACTTGGTTAGGCATAACAGCGGACTTCAAGTTAGATTACTTCCCTTTTGGATGAGACATTAATGTTGACTTTTAAATCATCTTACCGAATTCTTTCCTCGTTAGCCAGCCCATATTATACTGGGGAGTCATCTTGCCAACTTATCCTTTAATCCTCTCTAATTCCTCTCCAGTCTCCCCTTGAAATTCATTGTGGGAAATATTGGTTTTTCCCAATTGGTCAATCTTAATTATCCATCTTCCCATTGCAGACGCATGATCAACGACTAGGATTTGCTAGTGTTTTACATCTGTTACACATTAAAACCAGGCATTTTGAAGACATTTCGATCTTCAACCCAGGAAAAGATTTATTTAAAACAAATTATCCACAACTAAACGGAACAGTCACATAAAACAAAAATTACACTTTTCGTCCAAATGGGTAAGAGTTTTTTATTTCCTATAGGGGGGTGGGGGCGTGAAGTAAGGAGTTTGGTATTACAGCCATGTCTGGTCATCAACGTTTCGGAAAAGAGGACATTCATCCTGTCACGGGCTCGTGGTTACATTCTGCACGTGCACTGAAATTAAAAGAAATTTTATGATGGATGGAGGACCTTGAAACTATCATGGTTAAATAAATGTTTTCTTAAGGCCATAATTAATAGAAAAGGAAACAATTCACGGAACAAACTCTCCATTTTCCCAAAAAGGAGTCCCTCGTAAACGTTTTGTACACTGTTATTGGTACTTGATACTCCCTCCGGTCTAAAATAAGTGATTTTTTGGGATGTTTTCACACATATTAAGAAAGTCATCTTTTAGCATTAATTAGCAATTGAATTAACCGTTTTAACCTTAATATCTCACATAAACACGCCTAACATATATTCCAACACTATTTACTCCAAGGACAATGTAGAAAAAATATTATTAAGTCATTCTTGAAATCCGAAAAAATCACTTATTTTTTACCACAAAAAAAATAAAAAATTACTTATTTTGGACCGGAGGGAGTACTATAATAATTTGGAGTAGCTGGAGTTAGCTCGTAAATAGTGGAAGAAAGGAAATTAGAAGAGATGGGGACTTTTGGTAGTATCGGAACGCGATGGACTTAGTTTATAGATTCCTACAAGAATATTTCTGAATACCATACGTTACTTATAATTTTTTTTTCTCGGGTTAGATAATAGTGGAGGAGAGAAAAGAGGGTAAAGGAGAAAAAGAAAAACCTTTACAAAAGAAGGTTTTTAGGTCCAGAAATGATTGATCATTTCACTTTTCTAAATTGAATGCTTTTGATCTGTTCTACTGCATCATTCACTTTGGCATAAAACCTGCACATGCTTTGCTCCCCATGTGTAATTTTTGTGGCGTGGTTAAATGATAAGTTTGTCTAAACTATTCACGTTTTAATCTTCATTTTTTTTAGCAAAGCCTAAGCTTTTTGACAATTACACTAATCTTACCCTTTTAAAATTGTAAAACTCATTTAGGTCTAGAAAGGTGGAAGAAAAGAATAACTTTGTTAGCTAAAAGATTTATCTGCCCATTATGTGTGGTTGGAGAGTGAACTGTGTTTGTCCTATTCTTATATGGATGCTTTATTTTTTTTCATAATGCTGTAGTCGTATATTTCTAAGTCCGAGAAGATAACTTTAATCATTAATCAATGAAAATTACAGGACCAATGATTATATTTGAAGAGCTTGATTCTGGTGTTTTCTTTAATTCCCTCGAATCACAACCACTCTGTCCTAGGCACACACAAGATTATGTCATTTAAAAATGTGATTTGATAATATTATTATTAGTGTTGTTAAAGGCGCCCTGAAGCAAGGCTCAAAACATATTGAGCGCTTCGCCTTGCTTTATTAGTATCGCATCAAAGCTCTAAGGCATTCTATTCTTTGTCAATAAGTGTAATTATGAAAAGACAATATTAAACAATTGATATTTCATTTTATCGTAATTTATTTTTTAATTTTTTTGTCCATATATTTGTTATTCATGCTTATAATTGTTAGTCTTGTACTA
Source organism: Nicotiana noctiflora (assembly GCA_032618575.1). NCBI lineage: Eukaryota > Viridiplantae > Streptophyta > Magnoliopsida > Solanales > Solanaceae > Nicotiana > Nicotiana noctiflora. The sequence continues at coordinate 86,985 of JASVEL010010453.1, read as the reverse complement.
CATATACATATTTTTATTTTTTTTCTCTTGTTGCGCTTTTTTCATTAAAGCTCACACTTTATTTGCGCTTTGCGCTTAAAGCCCCAACAAATCTTAGAGCTTTTTTGCGCTTTTCGCCTTTGATAACACTAATTATCATAAACCCTATACAGATAAAGAACCAAAACTCAGGTTTTTTTGTTGATTGTTTAATTACGTTCCTTAGTCATGTGTCTTTTTCATTTACCAAATAACTCAACACTTTGATTACTTTAACATTGGATTCCCTTGCTTAAAATGTAGTATAAGTTATTCATTAGGAAATCAAGTCCCTCTAAAATGTAACAATTCTTGAACAGTTAAAACGAATTTCTATTGGATAGCCCCATTGATCTAATTTTGATTGGCCCTTTCATGATCCTGAGACGAAATCAAAAGCCGAGACTCAAAAAGAAAAAATTAGGGAACAGTTTGTTGGTGGCAGTTGTTAGGCATATTTGATTTGTTTTATAAGATAACAAATCATCATTCCATTGCATCTTTATACTTCCAACTCATAATATCTAATAAACTATTTTCAACATTACACTTTTGAAATCATGGGATTGAGGGTTAACTCATTTTATAAATTTCAATCTTTCACATTTAGGTGGGTTGTTCAAACCGAACCGAAAAACCCCACCAAACCGAAAAATCAAATCAAATTGATCGAAAAACCCGACTAGGTTTGGTTTGATTTGGTTTGGTATTGAGTAAAAAAACCCGAACCAAACCGACATATATATATATAGACTTTATTTATATTTTTAAGAATTTGTAGTGATTTTTTTTTAGAAAATATAGAAATATTTGGGATCATCTCATGTATTAAAATTGAAAGCTTAAATTAACAAAAAATTATTGTTAGACGACTAAGAAATAACTATCATGTGTTACTAAAAAAATTATCCCATTAAAATCTTTTAATAGATCATATGTTTGTCAATTTTTTTTCCATATTTACTATACATATATTCACTTATTAAAGCTTTATCTATAATTTTAATAACGTAAGATTGAAATAATATTCATGTAATAAAAAATCTGAAAACCCGAAAAACCCGACAAAACCAAACCAATCCAAACCGATATAATTGGTTTGATTTGGTTTTGATAAAAACCGAACCAACCCGGTCCATGTACACCCCTAGCTCAAACCATATTACCCTTCCGGTCCACAATAACTGTCAAATTTATTTTTTGATTTTGTTCCAAAATAAATATCTAGTTAGGTAATCAAGAAAAAAAATCAATTTATTTTCACTCTTTTACCCTTATATGCATATCCCTAAAAATATTTCTCTCTCATCACATTAATTTACTAAGTAAGGGTAATTTAGTCATATTAGATAATTTTGTATAGAATTTAGTATTTTTTTAATGAGTGTGCTAAAAATAAATTAGACACATATTGTAGATCGGAGAGAGTAGTAGCGTTTGCCATCCCTTTCTCGTTTCTTTCTCCCCTCCCGCAATGTAACAAAAAAAAATGTACTCAATGTTATTAAATAATAAAAGAACAAGAACAATATTGTAGAGAAAGAGAGAGAGGAAATTCTTATTGAAATCTCGGATGATTTACAATGGGGTAAGACCCCTCTATTTATAGGAGAAATATGACTAAGTCACAAAGTAAAACTCTCCACAAGATAGACATTCACTCTAAATAGAATTCTATTCATAACACTCCCCCTTGAATGTCTACTCAATAAATAATGTGCCTCATTAAAACCTTAACTAAAATAAAACCCAGTGGGAAAAAAATTCTAGAGAAGGAAAAAGAGTACACATATCTAACAATACGCCTTTTGGTTGCCTCGTTAAAAACCTTGCAAGGAAAACCCAGTGGGACAAAATCTTATAAGGGAAAAAGAGTGCAACGCGCATTAACTCCCCCTGATGAGAGCATCAATTCACATCCTTAAGCCTTCGCATCCCGATCTTGTACACTAGCTTCTTGAAGGTTGACATCGACAAAGATTTTTGTCACGACCCCACATCCGGTCGTGATGGCGCCCAGCACATTGCTAAGCCAGCCTGACCAATCAATATCAACAACGGAGCTAGAAGCTCTTTTTAGCCCATTTAAGCATATTAATTCACGAAGCAACAACGATACATATAACGAAAACGGGGAACGAAGTCCCATAATACATCGACTCCCATAGACCGAAGGGTCAAGAGTCATGAGCCTCTAAAGAACATAAGTGCAATAAGGTTTATAACAAACTCAGTGCGGAAAGGAAAGACAACAAGATAAGAAATGACGGCTAGAAGGGGAGTCAGGTCCTGCGGACGCTGCAGACTACCTCGACTATCCCGCACAATGCCTCCGAGTAGCTACCGAATCAAGTCTGTTGAGAGGTACACGGATCTGCACACAAGGTGCGGGGAGTAAAATAAGTCTGCCGGACTCGGTGGTAATAAACAAGGGTAAGACAGCGCGAGATAAGAAATCCATGATAAAGCGCTATGTAAAACTATAATCGGCTACCCTGTCATAGAATCAATATTCACCTGTACATGTACCGACAAATACCAATAAATAGCATAACGGCTAGCGGATGTAGCTAAATGCAATGCAATGCATGATATGACCGCTACGGCGCGTGGCCCGACTCCAATTTTGGGTACCCGTGCTCACCTGTGGGGGTTCAGACTTCGGAGGGGCTCCTACAGCCCAAGCACGTCTCATAGAGATATTCTACGGCGTGCGGTCCGATCCGACATATATCTCGTTGCGGCGCGCGGCCGGATCCACTACTAGTCGGCTAATATGCAGATCAGCCTCGCGAGGCTCAAAAGTAGTTTTTGAAAACTCTTTTATCATTTTTCGGTTGGAAAACGGTAATATCAAGTTCCGAGAGATTGGAATTAGCATAATAACGAGAATATGGCTGCGGACTAGTAGTAAACTAGCGTGTGACTATATGATAAGACAATGATAACGATCCTCGCGGGATCCAATAAGCGGCTCACGGCCCACAAGTATACTCGACCGCCCAAGAAGGGGTTCGACGGCTCGAGAATAGCCAATAATACGGTATCAATAGGTCGGACTAATATATAGTCTCCGGTTCATGATCGACCCCGCACGCTCGAGAGTGTGCGTGTCTCGCCGCTATACAGCGTCACAAAGTGGTATACCGGGGTTTCGAACACGCTGGTCATCACCCACATCTATTACTCACCTCAATACGGCGCGACGACTACTCCGCGATGCCCTTGCCACGAGAATCAAGCTCCGCACGCGTAGAATCTGATCAAATACAGTAAAAATACAACAAATTAGGCCAATGGGACGACACCCGATCAATACAACTCAATTTACATCAAAATTCCCAAAGTTGTCAAAACCCGAGCTCCGGGCCCACATTCCGAAAATTTACGAAATTCACATTTCTGGAACCCTCGTCTCAATACGAGTCTAAGCATATCAATTTTACCAAATTCGGACTCCGTTTGCCCATTCAAAACCTTGATTTTCTAAAGTTCAAGCCTAGGGCTAAATCCTCCATAAATTACCCCAAATTCCTCCATTTTCATGATATAATTGCATAATATTACCAATACTAATCATAGTTTAAGTCCATAGTTGATTACATGATGATTTCCCTTGAGTTTCTCTTCAAAATCGCCCAAATCGCCTCTAAAGCCGAGACCCAAATGTGTGAAATATTCTGAAATTCTTCTAACTTCTGATACACTTAACTCACAGCGATTTTCGCTTCTGCGGATAAAATTCCGCCCCTGCGGAACCGCTTCTGCGACCTTTTGGTCGCTTCTGCGAACCCAGGCCCTTTTGGCCGTTTCCGCACCAGCGATCAAGGGACCGCCCCTGCGCATCCGCTTCTGCGGAAATTAGTCCGCTTCTGCGGAATGATCCGCCTCTGCGACCAAGAGTCCGCTTCAGCGGACTCACCTCCGCGATAAATCACCCGCTTCTGCGGACCTCCCCATCGCGCCACAGGACCGCTTCTGCGATCGCCCACTCGCTTCAGCGAAGCCGCTCCTGCGGACCAGGATCCGCCTCAGTGGTCTATCCCGCTTCTGTGCCTTCTTGTCCGCTCCTGCGGACTCGCTTCTGCGCTCCCATTTCCGCAGGAGCGAAAACAACAGAAGCAGTGCACAAGTTCTGCAATTTTCTATATTTTCTCTCGTTTGGCTATCCGAAAACACCCCGAGGCCCCCGGGACCTCATCGAAACACACCAACACATCTTAATACCTTATTCGAACTTGCTCCAATCCTCAAAACACATCTAATAACACCAAAACCCATAATTCACATCCAATTCAAGCCTAAATTCCTTAAAACATTCCGAATTACACATTAAATCAAAAACCCGACCAAACGTATTCGAATGACTGTCACACCTCTTTTTTACGCACCCGCGAGGATGCAAAGAGTTTTTCCAATTAAAGGACAATCGAGATGGGATTTATTTTAATTATTTCAGAGTCGCCACTTGGGAGATTTATGGTGTCCCAAGTCATCGGTTAAATCCCGAATCGAGGAAAAGAATGACTCTATTTAACAGTCCGCGAACCAGAAATCCGGATAAGGAATTCTATTAACCGGGAGAAGGTATTAGGCATTCCCGAATTCCGTGGTTCTAGCACGGTCGCTCAACTGTCGTGTTTGGCTTATCTATCTGCTTTTACAATTATGTACTTAGTGCAAGTTAATATCCCTTTACCGCTTTTATTATTGGTTATGATTTACGAAAGAGAAAGTTGCTTAAAAATATGCTTTCGAATCACGTCACATGAAATGCACCCGGATCCTCGACATATTCTTATTCAACATTTCGGGGTTTGGATTCGGGTCGCATGAAATGCACACCCGTATTTAAGAAGATAGAACTAAAATATGCGCCCGGATCGACTACTTATTTACACTGTTGAGAAGGGCGTGATATTCGTTAAGAAACGACGCATCTCAAAATCTAAGTATTTTATATGTACATTTATGAAGGTTGTGCGATTAGTGTAACTATTGGGCGAGGCGCACCTTTGATTCAAATCTAAAGCGAACTACATCCCATTGTATTTTACTTAAGAGTTGATTCCAAATTATTTTTAAAACTTGCTACGAACCACACCACATGAAATGCGCCTGTGGTTCTTGACACGCTTTATTTGCTCTTGCCCGAAATTGGGGTCGGGTCACATGAAATGCACCCCCGACTCCTTTAATCTAATTACGTCATTCAGTTGAGCAATAACTCCCTAGCTAATCTTGCTTTTAACATAAGGTCTAACGTTAACAGATTTGGAGCTTACACACATGAGCAGAGAAGATTGAATAGAGATACAACAGACTAATTCAGGTTTACGTGCTTATCTAATGATAGTGTATCTTTGGTCTAGCTACACTTTTCCATAACCAAGACTAGCAATACAAACTTAATTGGAGAATAACAGAATGTAATTAAACATAACAACTTCAGATGACTACATGTTTCAACAGACTTCAAACATAAGCTTCAGGCTTCATTCTTTTCGAACCAAAGAATTACAACAAACAGGGATGTGTACCTGGAATGCGGAAGAATGAAGATGAGTGAGCAGTGGCAATGCAGCAACAGTAACAGGAGCAGCAACAACCAAACCAGTAACAACCACAGTAAACCAACAGCAATTCAATAGACCAAACCAAGCCACACAATAACCAACCAAAGGGCAACAACAATAATGCACCAATAGCAAACTCAACACAGCAGTAGCATACACAACTGAGATGTGTACCAGCAGCAACAAAACCAACCAGGCAGCACCACTATAGACACAAACAGCAACTAACAATGGAACACACAGCAACAATCAACACAGCAGCAATAATCAACTAAGCCAGCAGCATCAATACACACGACCACAACCAGTGGCAGTTAGCCACAGTAGCACAGCAACACACAACAACAGAAGAACCAGCACTGGACCAACAACAATGTGCACAGCAACACAAACGACCAACAGCACCCAAACGAGCACTGCCACCAATAGCAAAGCACAACCACAACACACGAAACAGTAACCTAAAAAAAACCAATGAAACAGTAGCCTCTCTCAGCTCTTTCTATCTATCTCTTTTATGGTTTTCAAGAATGGATCTTTGCTGCTTATATTTCTCTAAGTACTCTCCAGTTATGACTGTGTTTTTGCTCTCCAGGTACTCCAGTTATCTGTCTAGTTATCACTGTCTGTTTGATGCTACATTTATAGCAAGAAACCCCAACCCTTCCTGAAGGCCTACTATCAATTAACTATTGTCATGCCCACTCCTATCTCTGCCAGACCATGCCCTGCCTATATTCCCACTGTCTATTGTCCAGGCATGGGTTTATCAATTAAAAATTGGTGGCAGGGGGACAACTGGTGGGCTTGCTCTGTTGTGACAGTAAAGTCCACTGCTTAGCCTTATGCGCAGGACACCCAAGACTCTGAATGTTAAACCGTTACTTCCTAGTTAACTAATCCTAATTTCATCTTCAAATCAATCCAACAGTCCTATTCAATCCAGGGATGCTGATTACTGTATGGTAATTCAAATAACTCAACCCATGTAATTAGAGAAAAAAAACGACCTCTAATCAACTACAACACATAGCAATGGTAACAGATTGGTTGACTGAACAATAACAACAAAATCTCGGCAAATGCCGGACATATGCGAAGTTAACTATTCGACGACGCTAATCGACGCGAGTTCGTATCTTATAACTAACACATTCAAATGAACAGAACAATGATTGACCAAATAAAGGTCTTTGGGGGTAGAAGAACAGACCTCTCACAAAAGAAACAAAAAAAGAACAACTGACGGCTAAACCAAACAAAGAACACAATAATAACTAAAAACAGAAGAAGATTGAAATACCTAATGAAGACAATCCGAACTCGAACAAACTCGGGCTTCCACGGACTTGAGATTGATTTTTGAAGTGAACATGCTTTAATTGAAGTGTTTTTCGAACGAAAAACACTCCAATTAGAGCCTATTGACTCCAAATTCTAAAAATCGGACAAAATCCCTAATTTTGGAATTCTAGGGTTCTTGGGCTCGGATTTGGGGCTTTTGGGATTCTGGCAAGATTCGAACCAAACCAATGTTAGTGGGAGTGTGGGGGAGGTGTAAGGAGGCTGGGGTGTGATTTTGAAGTGGTTTGGCGTAGTTTGGGTTTTGACTCGAATCTTTGAGTGAAGATTCGAGCCGTTTGGTGGTGATTCGAGGTTAACGAAGGCTGGGTTCGTAATGGGGGAGGTGAGGGGAAGATTTTGGTATTAGTTTGGTGGTGATTGGCCTACCGGAACCGCCGTGAGGCGATTTCCGGCAGGCGGCGCAATGGCGGCGGACGGCGGAGAGAAGCCTGGTCTCTGAGGACCTTTGGGAGATGAAGGGAGAGGGGGGGTCTGGCTTGGGGGGGGCGGGGTATGAGAATGAGCCTTATATACGAGATATGAGATTGAATCCTGATCGTTGGATCATTTACGATCAACGATCAGGATCCCCTCACTTAAACCAAACGGTGTCGTTTGGTTAAGTCATAGTCCGAGTGTATATTGGAATTAAAGGATTAATCTGGGCCGTTGGATAATAAACTCCAACGGTCCAGATCAAGCGTTACACAGGCTGAAGCTTGGACGGGTATTTGGGCTGGATTAGAGGAAATTCGTTTGGGCCTGGTTTTTAGACTAAGTTTTGGCCCAGATCGGATCTTCATGATGTACTATATGTGTATGTGTATATATATATATATATGTATATATACATATATATATATATATACACACATATGTATATATACTAACCTATAACACCGCTATTTTTTACTACAATTAACGTACATAATTACATATCACCTAAAAAATGTAAATCACATGACTTCGATATCAAACACTAAAAATGCAAAACCTAGCATATATTTTTTGTATTTTTAATTTAAATAAATAAACGTGCACACAAAAAGATAAAATAACACAAAATCACAAAAATCATGCCCAACACGAAACTATTTTTATTTTTGAATTTTCTGGGAGTACTTCTCAAGTAAGGCAAAAATCACGTGCTCACAGCTGCCCCTCTTTGTGCGTAAACACGCAGAGTTTTTGTGCAAAGATAAGTGAGCGGATATAAGCGATTTTGCCCATTCGAGTACTCCGTATGAAGCATTTTGGAAAAGTTTTGACCGAACCTTGCTTCAAAGGTCTCCTACATATCCCTGGCTAAAAGGGAATCAGGTCGATGTAGTTCGGGAAGTTCTGGTAGCTGGGACTACCATGACTGTTGCGATCTCGCTATTACTGCTGTTGCCGCTGTTACTGCTGTTACCACTGCTCAGCTGATTTCCTTGTTACCCCGCGCTAAGCAACGAAAACAAGAAGCTAGACTAGGTTACAGTACTACAAGTTCTTATCTATCCTTTTTAACTTGATCTTGTCGCGCTCCTTGCCATCCTGTCTGACTTGGCGTTCCTTTCGATGCTTCTTCTCTTCTTACGAACTTGGATTCATGCCGGAGATTTCTGTTACATTCTACCGCTTTCCTCTACCAAATTAAAACGGATCGCCACTCCATTCTCCAGGCGGGCTCCCTGACTTCAACTACTACTCGAAATAAAATCGCCACTCCATTCTCCGGGCGGGCTCCCCTGATTTCGACTACAACTTCAAAATTAAATCGCCATTCCATTCTTCGGGCGGGCTTCCGACTTCAATTACTACTTCAAAATTAAATCGCCACTCCGTTCTCCGGGCGGGCTCCCTCTGATTTCAACTACGACTTCAAAATTAAATCGCCACTCCGTTCTCCGGGCGGGCTTCCCTGACTTCAATTGCAACTTCAAAATTAAATCGCCACTCCATTCTCCAGGCGGGCTCCCTGACTTCAACTACACTTCAAAATTAAATCGCCACTCCATTCTCCAGGCGGGCTCCCTGACTTCAACTACAACTTCAAAATTAAATCGCCACTCCATTCTCCAGGCGGGCTCCCTGACTTCAATTGCAACTTCAAAATTAAATCGCCACTCCATTCTCCAGGCGGGCTCCCTGACTTCAACTACACTTCAAAATTAAATCGCCACTCCATTCTCCAGGCGGGCTCCCTGACTTCAATTACTACTTCTGATTTCATCCTATCTTGATTACCTTCCTTTGCTTCTCGTACCATTTTCTTCTTTCTGCATTGCCTCTCGGACCACTTTCTCTTCTGAATTATCCTGTCTTGGAATTGCCTTCCCCTGGGTCGTATTACTCTTCTTCTGGCAGCTGGGGGGGTATTTTTGAACTGTCTACTCGTCTGCTGGGGATGATGCTGCTGGGGGAGCATTCTTTGTTTCCTTCACCCCTCATTTTCTTCCTTCTTCCCCTACCTCCTCTGGGACTCACGCTTTTGCCTCTTCGAACAAACTATGAGATGTAATACTGCGAGGAGAATCTCGAAGCCATTGTTTTATTTTCCCACGACTGCTGGGGGTGATACCAAGCTCAAATATTACCCCATCGTGTCGTCTGGCCTTTCTCAAAACTATTCTGCTCGGAGCTGGTACTTCCCGAAATCTTGCGTTGCTTTCTACCCTTATCCTCCGAGTCTTGCTTTCCAGAAAATTTTCGCAACGGGAGAAAATTTTCTGCCCCAGTTTGATAAACTTCTGGACGGTATGCCTTTCTGCCATCGGACCCTCTTTTCCTGCTTTAAATCAAAGAAAAATTGTTAGTTTCAAAATGCCGTGAGTGGTCGTGCCACTCTTGTTGGGGCCATTCTCTTTCAGCTGCTTGGCCTCTCTCGAACTTTGAGGACGACGTTGACGCTTGCTTGGGACGATGCTTTTTCCACGAACGAACTCTCATCTTTCCTTTTATTCCACTCTTTGGTTTGATCCGACTCTTTTTAGCCGGTGATCTGTTGCGCGAAATCATCTTTCGGACATGCCACATGTGTCCATCATACTCCATAATTCTTGCGAACCTTCCACTCAGCCTGTCATCCCAATCTTACTATCGTAACGACTTCCGTCTTATTGCCTCGTTCCATGCCTATTCACTTTCAATATACTGCTTTGGGAGACTTGGTTGTAAGCTTTGAAAAATCAGTTTTCGAAAAAATGAAAGAAAAGAAAAGAATACTGACCGCAAATGACAAAAGAAGAGAAAAACTTTTCTGAACTCAAAAATAGGAAAACTTATCTGAATGTGTGCCCGATCCAATGTTATGCCGTGCCTTTGAGATTAAACTACCCAGTCTATTCATGTCAATCACTTTCTGATGCCGCGTTCTGCTAGAGGTAAACGGATGTCCAAACCTTGTCTCGTGCGGACATCTTGTAACCATCTCGTCCTGTCACCTCACAGTGCCCTTCAAAGGGTTTTCACTAATGAGATTCTCTCATTTCTCTCTATCTCCCGTCGCCTTAAGGTGCCCGTGAAGGTTTTCACCGTAAGACTCTCTCATTTTACTTCTCTCGACTTCCTTCGCCTTAAGGTGCCCGCGAGGGTTTTCACCGTTAAGACTCTCTCATTTATGCTTTCTTTCCCTGCGGCGGGGTATCACCCCTGAGATTCCCTCTAGAGCGTTATCCCCTTTCGGCTTGTGCATCATGGATTCAATCGAGGGTCGGGATGTCACTCTTGGCTTTCATTCACATGACTTGGCACTTCTCAAATACTGATCGAGAGGTCTTTCTGGTTCTTAATATGGTTTCTGCGCGTGAGGCTGAAGAAAGGGGTTTAGCCTCAACGGTTAGCTTATTACAACTTTCGGAATCCACACTATCTTTCCAACGAAACAATGACTTCTGCCCCAGTTTTGTTGCTTGGGGGATTTTTTGATTTTTATTTTATTATGACCGAGCCGTGTGGCGCCTACGTATCCTTCTTGAGGAATCAGGTCGAACGTAGTTCACTTTTTCTTGTATTACTTCTTTGTTTCTTTTCTATTCTGTTACACATCTTCCTCGATGATTCCGAAAGAGGGTATATGAAAGAATAATTAAGGCTCAAAATGGGGAAACAAAGGTTAAAGTGTTTGGGTAGTAGAAAAATTGCCTCTGTCATTTCATTCTCCGAAAAATGCCAAGTACACACAAACGAAACCCAACGTTGACAAATGCATTAAAGAATTACACATAATATCTCTTGACTGCATCAGAATTGATAGCCATATCGGTGCATCTTCCCTCGACATCCGTCAGACATAGAGCGCCGTTGGATAATACTCTAGTCACCACAAATGGTCCCTGCCAATTTGGAGCGAACTTGCCTTTCGCTTCGGCCTGATGTGGTAGAACTCTCTTCAGCACATGTTGTCCCACTTCAAATTTCCTGGGACGTACCTTCTTGTTATATGCTCTCGCCATTCTCTTTTGATACAATTGGCCGTGACATACTGCTGTCAATCTCTTTTCATCGATCAAGCTCAATTGCTCTAATCGTGTTTTGACCCACTCGTCGTCATCAATCTCGGCTTCGGCGACAATTCGGAGGGATGGAATTTCAACTTCTGCTGGTATTACTGCTTCAGTCCCGTACACCAACAAGTAAGGAGTTGCACCTACCGAAGTCCGGACGGTAGTGCGATAACCCAAGAGTGCGAATGGTAATTTTTCATGCCATTGCCTAGACCCTTCTACCATCTTCCTCAATATCTTCTTAATATTCTTGTTTGCTGCCTCAACCGCGCCATTTTGCTTTTGGGCGATACGGTGTGGAATTTCGGTGTGTAATCTTGAACTGTTGACATACCTCTTTCATCAATCCACTGTTAAGATTTGCACCATTACTGTAATGATCATCTTTGGAATTCCAAACCTACAAATGATGTGGGAGTGTACGAAGTCCACTACCGCCTTCGGTCACTGATTTGAATGTTTTGGCCTCCACCCACTTGGTAAAATAATCAATCGTTACCGGAATGAACCTGTGACCATTGGAAGCCGCAGGCTCAATAGGTCCAATAACATCCATACCCCATGCGACAAACGGCCATGGTGCTGACATTGTATGTAATTCAGTCGGCGGAGAATGAATCAAATCTCCGTGTATCTGACACTGATGGCATCTTCGCACGAAACTTATACAATCCCGCTCCATAGTGAGCCAATAATATCCTGCTCGAAGAATCTTCTTGGCCAATACGTATCCGCTCATGTGTGGTCCGCAAACTCCCGAGTGTATATCCGTCATCACTGTTGTGGCTTGACTTGCATCTATACATCTCAACAATCCCAAGTCCGGGGTTCTTTTGTACAGCACCCCTCCACTAAGGAAAAATCCGTTCGCCAACCGCCGAATAGCTCGCTTTTGATCTCCAGTCGCTTGCTCTGGGTATACTCCTAACCTGAGGTATTCCTTGACATCATGAAACCACGGCTCGCCATCCACCTCTTCCTCTATCACATTACAATAAGCATGTTGATTCCGGATCTGGATATGTAATGGATCGACACGAACCTTGTCCGGGTGATGTAGCATCGACGCTAAAGTAGCTAGAGCGTCGGCAACCTCATTATGCATCCTTGGGATGTGTCTGAATTCTACTGATCGAAAGCGTTTGGTCAAATCATGCAAACACTGACGATATGGGATAAGCTTTAAATCTCTGGTTTCCCATTCTCCCTGAATCTGATGTACCAGAAGGTCCGAGTCCCCCAAGACCAAGACGTCCTGTACATCCATGTCCACCACTAATCGCAACCCCAAGATACATGCCTCGTACTCGGCCATATTATTGGTACAGTGAAAACGCAGTTGAGCAGTAACGGGATAATGATGTCCTGTTTCAGATATGAGCACGGCCCCTACTCCGACTCCTTTTGCGTTCGCCGCTCCGTCGAAGAAGAGCTTCCACCCTGGATCCTTGGTTAGTTCTAACCCCTCAATCTGCAATACTTCCTCATCTGTAAAATACGTCCTCAAAGGTTCGTATTCGTCGTCAACGGGATTCTCGGCTAAGTGATCGGCCGGGGCTTGAGCTTTCATAGCCGTCCTTGTCACGTATATGATGTCGAACTCCGTAAGTAATATTTGCCATTTTGCTAACCTCCCTGTAGGCATAGGTTTCTGGAAAATATACTTCAACGGATCCAAACGCGAAATGAGGTAAGTGGTGTAAGACGACAAATAGTGTTTCAGCTTTTGGGCTACCCAAGTCAGGGCGCAACATGTCTTTTCTAGATGAGTGTACTTGACCTCGTGGACTGTAAATTTCTTACTGAGGTAGTAAATGGCCCGTTCCTTCCTGCCAGTAAGATCATGCTGCCCCAGTACGCAGCCAAACGAATTCTCCAAGACCGTCAGATAAAGAATCAGGGGTCTACCTGGCTCAGGCGGAACTAGTACGGGTGGATTTGACAGGATACCCTTTGATCCGGTCAAACGCTTCCTGACATTCTGCCGTCCATTCTATCGCCGCGTTTTTTTTCAATAGACGGAATATGGGTTCACAAGTTGCCGTGAGCTGGGCAATAAACCTACTGATGTAATTCAACCTTCCCAACAGACTCATTACCTCTGTTTTATTCTTCGGCGGGGGTAACTCCTGAATGGACTTGATTTTGGATGGGTCCAACTCGATGCCCCGTCGGCTGACGATGAATCCTAGCAGCTTTCCTGATGGAACTCCGAATGCGCATTTGGCTGGATTAAGCTTGATGTCGTACCTTCGGAGTCTTTGAAAGAACTTTCTGAGGTCAGCAACATGGTCTTCTTGACGCCTAGATTTTATGATCACATCATCCACGTACACCTCAATTTCCTTGTGTATCATGTCATGGAATACCGTAGTCATCGCCCTCATATATGTTGCTCCTGCATTCTTCAAACCAAACGGCATCACTCGGTAGCAATAAGTCCCCCGCGGTGTGATAAAAGCCGTCTTTTCTGCGTCCTCTTCATCCATCAAAATCTGATGATATCCCGCATAACAGTCCACAAAGGATCCGATTTCGCGTCCAGCGCAATTATCAATCGGGATATGGATATTGGGAAGTGGGAAATTATCCTTAGGACTCGCCTTGTTGAGATTGCGATAGTCCACGCATACTCTGATCTTTCCGTCTTTCTTTGGCACCGGTACTACGTTAGCCAACCATTCAGGGTATCGAGTGACACGAATGACTTTCGCCTGTAACTGCTTGGTTACCTCCTCCTTAATCTTCACACTCATCTCCGTCTTGAATTTCCGCAGTTTTTGCTTGACGGGAGGATATGCCGGATCGGTGGGTAATCTATGAACCACTAGATCAGTGCTGAGTCCTGGCATGTCGTCGTACGACCATGCGAAAATGTCTTTAAACTCCATGAGTGTTTTGATCAGGTTCTTCTCTCAGATTGGGTTCAATATGGACACTTATCCGGGTTTCTTTGACGTCATCCGCATTCCCTAGATTAACGGCCTCGGTATCATTTAAATTCGGTTTGGGCTTTTCCTCGAAGTGACTTAATTCTTCACCGATTTCTTCCACGGCTTCATCATCGCCGTACTCTGACTCACTCTCGTCACTTCTTATTTCATGCGTTATTATTTCCAAACCCGATTGACTTTCTAGGCTGGGTTGATTAATCTTTAAGCACGCCATATCATTAAGATCAGTTGAAAGAAGGCTGTTCAGAAAAGTAAAAAGAAGAAAAAAGATAAACAAAATTAGACACGAAGGAACCAAATTTCATTGATGGGAATTGTACAAAGGGAAAACAAGCTGCAAACTTAAATCAGAAATGAACAAAACAACGGGATTTTACTCCGGGGACAAACCCCCAACACAACATTTCGAAAGAAAAACAATCCAAGACAAACTACCAAGACTCCTTCCGGACAGGGAGAGGAGTAGCCTTCCAGTTATTCAGTTTTGCCTTTGGTCCCACAAACTGTATCTCGGCGTGACTAGATCCTTCACCGTCCTCGAGCATACATACATCTGTGAATAGGTCCTCGAACTTCCTGAAGAACTCTTCGTCTGGCCTGATCGTAGGACCAGGAATCTTTGTCGTTGGATGTCCTCTTGCTCCGGACCCGACAAAAGATTGGGAAAGGCGTGGAACAGGTTTTGGGAGCACCCATGTCTTCTGCTTACTCTTCTTTGCTCGCCGGATGTCCTCTGAGGTTGGCTGGAATCCCAAGCCGAAGGTTCCCAAGTTCTCGACCACCGATACCGGTTGTATGATTCCTTGCAGAGATGCACCTAGACCTTTACCGGGTATGAAACCATGTCGCAACATTTCATGAGCCACCATGACATCTGCAGTAATTGTCCTGTCATCGGGAATGCATTCCCCTTCCGGAACTCGGTTGGCGGACACCACATCGCAGACCTGATATACCCACGGCCCAACATCTTCTTCTGTTTCAACAAAGGGAATGACGGTGCCTGATTGTGGATCGTTCTCTCTATGGACGACGATCTCCTGTTGATCCCACTCAAACTTAACGAGTTGGTGTAAGCTGGATGGAACTGCTCTTGCGGCATGGATCCATGGCCGCCCTATTAGGAGGTTATATGACACCACCATATCCAGCACCTGGAATTCCATGGTGAACTCCACTGGCCCAATCGTCAAGATCAACACTATGTCACCGACCGACGCTTTGCCTCCTCCGTCAAACCCTCGAACACATACGCTGTTCTTGCGTACCCTGCCGATGTCTACTTTTAATTTGCCCAGTGTAGAGAGAGGACAAATGTTAGCACTGGACCCATTATCGACAAGGACTTTGGTAACCACCGCCTCTTCGCACTTCACCGTAAGATATAAAGCCCTGTTGTGCTCAGTGCCTTCCTCAGGCAACTCGTCATCGGTGAAGGTGATCTGATTTGCTTCGAAGATCCTATTGGTGATCTTCTCCAAATGGCTCATTGAGATTTTATCCGGTACATGTGCCTCATTCAGGACTTTCATCAATGCTTGCCGATGTTCTTCAGAATGTATCAGCAAGGATAGCAATGATATTTGCGCCGGAGTCTTCTTCAACTGCTCTAAGACGGAGTAGTCATGCAGCTTCATCTTTTTCAAGAATTCTTCTGCCTCTTCATCAGTGACCGGCTGTTTCAATACTGCCGGAGTGGTCTTCCTCAATTCCGCAGGGGCAAAACATCTCCCCGAGCGGGTCAACCCTTGGGCTTCACAAACTTCCTCTTTCACCTCCTTTCCTCTGTAGGTCGTTGTAATCCGAGCATAATTCCATGGGACGGCCCGGCTATCAGTTACTGGCAGCTGTGTTGCCGGCTGGATGATGAAAGGATCCATTCGAACGCCTGCTACTGTCAAGATGGGCTTGATTGCTGCCCCTGGTACAACTAACTTGGCCGGCTTCACCGGTACTTCGTTCACACTTTCCTTTCCTACTTCCGACCCTCCTGGTATGTCTTTCTTGCAACTGGGCGACTCATCAAAGCTTGGCCCTTTTCTCGTTCCTGCCCCGCTAGACTTAATCATCATTACAGTCTGAGAGGCTTTCTCATTTCCTTCCTCCGCCCGTACCAACTCGATCATATTGGTCTCATGATGAGTTGGAAGCGGGTTTTGGTTGATGTTGGGCTCTGTTGGAGTCTGGACCTCGATCCTGCGGGTGTCAATGAGCTCCTGGATGGCCGTCTTTAGCCTCCAACACTTTTCTGTATCGTGCCCCGGACATCCCGAGCAGTAGGCACAATTTACTGAATGGTCCAGGTTCTTCGGGAGGGGGTTTGGTAGCTTAGCTTCAACCGGATTTAGCAACCCTACTTGCTTCAACCGGTGGAACAGACTGGTGTAGGACTCTCCTAAGGGAGTGAAAGTCTTTGGCCTCGGCGCCCTGTCGCCCCTGAATGCTTGGTTCAGACGGAAACTCGCGCCCGGGGGGCTTCTGTAAGCTCTTGGGGGTGGATGATTGTTCTGGGGGTTTGGTGCACGCCACGGTGCATGAACGGGAGGTGCAGGATAGGACTGTGCATGGTGGACAGTAAAATGGGGATCGGGTGCGGGATAGTAATGTTGCGGGTGGCTATATGGGTTGTGGGAGTAATTTTGGTGGTGAGGTTGGGGTGGGCTATATTGGGGTGCGGGGCCTCTATTTCTGAACCATGCCCCGGACTCGACGGCCGCAACTTCCTCTCTCCTCTTTTTCCCCAGTACTCCTCCAGTACCGCTTTGGATAGCCTGAGTGGTGGCTTTCAATGCTGAGTAACTCATGATCTTGTTGGCCTTCAAACCTTCCTCGATCATACCCCCCATTTTTATCACCTCGGTGAATGATTTGCCTACGGACGTTACCAGATGTCCGAAGTAGGTGGGCTCTAATGTCTGCAAGAAGTAGTCCACCATCTCGCTCTCTCTCATCGGCGGATCTACCCTGGCTGCCTGTTCCCTCCAACGGAAACCAAATTCCATGAAGCTTTCAGCGGGCTTCTTCTCTAATTTTAGCAATGATAGGCGGTCGGGGATTATCTCGAGATTGTATTGGAACTGGCCGATAAAAGCTTGAGCCAAATCATCCCACGTAAACCATCTACTGGGATCCTGTCTAGTGTACCACTCCAGCGCAGATCCTCCCAGACTCTGGCCGAAGTAAGCTATCAGAAGTTCGTCCCGTCCTCCGGCCCCTCTCATTTTACTACAGAACCCTCGGAGGTGGGCTACTGGGTCGCCATGCCCCTCGTATAGGTCGAATTTGGGCATTTTGAACCCTGCCGGCAACTGGACGTCCGGAAATGGACATAGATCTTTATAGGCGACGCTGACCTGGTTGCCCAAACCGTGCATGTTCCTGAAGGACTGCTCCAGGCTTTTGACTTTTCTGACAACTTCCTCGTGTTCCGAACTTTGGAAGTGCTTTTCCGGTTCTGCCGGATTATCCCAATGAGGTGTATGTGATTGTGGTTCAGGAGCCCTGAAAGTAGGCTCTGGAGGATAGTAAGAGTTGTCATGGATCTGAACATATGGCTCGCCGGCCGGCCTTTGCAGAGGAGCAGGTGGAGGTGCCACAAAAACAGGGGTGACTGGAGGAGGATTTGGTTTGGCTGGTGGAATGTGGGTGGCATATGGGTTTTCCCCCTGAAAGTATGGATAGCTTGGGGCGCTTGTTGAAGGATCGATGGGCGGATGTTCGGGAGCTGAGGCGAGAGTAGGGCGGTTTGGTGAAGACTGTTCCCTGGCCCAGGCCAGGTGCATCTCCGTTATCTGTTGTTTTAACCGGTCTACCTCTTCTTTCATGATTTGTAGCTCGGATTTTTCTTCCTCGAGACTCTTGCCAGAACTCGACATGCTTACTGTAACTGGTCCTTTGGATCTAGTACGGTAGTGATGGCTGGCCAGTATATTCTGTCAAACCAACTGCTAAACTTTCTGGAAATGCAACAAACTTGTTAGTTCACCGAGTTTGACAGATATGTTATAGCACGTTGGATGCAATGCACCTAACCAAATAACCCTTTCTACATGTACTCTTAACATGCGTCATTCCGGCCCTTTTTCTTTTTCTTTCTTTTTCTTCTCTCTTTTTTTTTCTTTTTCGACTATCTTTGCAAGCCTTTATTGTTATTTAACCTATGGATTCCTTTCTTTTTAGTGGTGGTCGAATCTTATGTGGATTGCCTACGTATCACGACCCCGCGTGAATCAGACCGAGCGTAGTTCTGACAACAAGATTGTGGCAAAATTCAGTAACTTTTATATCAAATAAAACCGTGTAGTTACAAAACACGTCTTACAACAATCAGCAAAAACAAAAGAAAATGCTTGACTTGGAAAAAAATGACAACTAGCTTGACTCAACATTTCAAAATACATTTCAATCAAAAATCTAATGCCCTAAGATCCCTGGGGGCCCGCGAGCCATCATTCGGCCTTGCCGCGGGCCTTGGTGTGAGGTCCTTATGCAGTCCCCTCAACTCTTCCATGATCCGATGAACATAACCCATAACTGAAGCGAAAAGGTCGGCGCGGGGCATTCGTTCACAAGCTAGGCACTTCATGGTGACATAGTGCCCGATTTCTCCAATTCTATCCTTGATCATGTCCCTTTTTCCGAGTAGCCGCTCTATTTGCTGGTTTTTCGCCCCCAATCTTCGAGCATTGTTGGTGACTTGATCTAGGAGCCTATCCACTTGTCCTTGCAGTCGGGCCATCAAATTGTGGCAGCGGTCGAGGTCTGCTCCGGCATCTTGGGCTTGCTTGAAAACCCGCTCCCTAAGGACAACATTTGCTTCCCTCAGGCTAGTGATGATCTCAGTGTAATCTTCTTCCACCCGTTTTAGGTGAAGTGCATGTTGATGTGCCTCCTTTCTCCAGCTAGCCCGGATCCTCGTTGTCTAGGCTTTTGACTCGTCCAATTCTCTTTGGATATCGGTGACTTGGCTTTTCAGACCCTTTATCAATTTTTCGTCGGCCCGACTCCTCAACTGTCTGTCAGCATCTCTTTTCATTTGCTGGATTTGAGCTCTCAAGAAGTCATTTTCTTGTGCCAACTTCTTTTTGTCTCCTTCGTCGGTGGCGGCTTGCATGTTCTTCTCGAATTGGAGGTCCCGGACCTGCTGTTCTATCCTGCCAATCTTCGTCCTGTACCCCTCCTCCTTTGCTAACCAATCCCATTGTTCCCGTGAATCTTCCGTGAACTGTTGGACATGGGCTCTTTTAGAACATTTCCGACGAATCTGAAATCTTTTCCCGAACCACACGTTGTACTTTGGGTCCACCTCTCCCTTAGCTAGTTCCCGGACCATGGTTTTAGGCTCAAGGAACCGACATTCGTGCCACAGCCTTCTAATCTTCTCTTCGGGGAATACGACTCCTGGGCTTAATTCGATGGCGTACCTCCTCAGGTCTTGATCGGTAGGAATAACCTGAAACCTTACTAGTTGACGTAATACACGGTGAGGGACATATGGTTGGACACTGCGGATCCCCATCAGAAGGATATAACACTCCTCGGCTGCCATATATATTACTTCAGTATCGGGTAACCACCCGAACGCCCATTCAATCTGATCGGCTTCTATTGAGCTCAGTCGTGCAAGCCATGCCTCGACGCCTTCAGGGAATACAGCACCCATCATCCGTTCTTCGAAACCCCTGATACAGGTTTTTCCGGTCAACCCATGGTTCATGTATTGTGTTCGGTGATGGAGGTGTTCTTGCATCCATAATTGGAGTAACAGATTGCAACCTTGGAAGAAATTGCCCCGTTCTCGGCATACAGTCAAGGCTCGATAGATTTCGGACAAAACCAAAGGGACCACCGTGCTGGTAGCCTTTTTGATTGCAACATCGGCTATTCCTACCAGACTTATCTCTATTTTCTTATCTTCGCGCGGACAAATCACAATCCCCAAGAATGTCGTTATGAATGCTAGAATTCGTATGGCCTCCCACTTGGTTCTATTCCCTGCGTGAGTCAGTCCAAGGTTTGACTCTTCAAAACCCCGAGGAGCGCCGTACCGTTGATATAAGAATTGGAGATCGCAACACCCTTTCAGCAGATCATCATTTTTCACCTTCCGACTAATGCTCAGCAAATCCAGAAACCCGTGTGGAGATACCGGTCTTGGTGAGAGCAGGTATTGCCCTCTTAATTTCCCATTTAGTCCTGCATAGCCCGCAATTTCCTCTAATGTGGGCGTCAGTTCAAAGTCAACAAAACGGAACACATTGCGGGTCGGATCCCAGAAAGATACCAGTGCCTTGATGATGTCCTCCCTTGGCTCGATATTCAACAGATCAACCAAACCTCCCAAAATTCTCCCTACTACCTTTTTGCTATTGTCTTCCAAATTGTTCCACCATATACGGAGCTGCTGAGGGACCTCACTAAAGATTGAAAATGATTTATTCTGATTCGTGCTCATCCTGCACATTTATTAAGGTGATTTAAATAAGAAAAACAACTTTGTTTTGCTAAGAAAAATAAAAAAAAATCAGTTTTCAATCACGGCCTTTCAACGTCTCGGGGACGAAGGCTTTTAAGGCTGTGGGGTAAATTGATCGAGATCAAAATTGACCCAAAGGTGGCCGTTTATACGAAATTAGCCTTCCGGCGTCCCTTTCGGGAACATTCGGCTATTTTTAAAAACAGCGTCACCGACTTATTTAGTACAAAAGTTAGTCTTGATTTTTCGGCCATTTTTCAAAAGGTGAAGTTGGACCTGATGGAGGTTGCCTACGTATCTCACATCCAATGAGAATCAAACCCACGTAGTTCGGCTTTGACGAAACAAACGACATTATTTATTTATTCATTTTACTAAAGTAAGCTATTTCTATCTTAAGAACAAAACATATTTTCCTTTCCTTTTTTTTTTTTTTTTTTTTTTTTTTAAATCTCTAAAGCCGGTCAGCATGCAAGTCTATAACAGATAAATGCGCGGGACAAACAGGATGCAGCAGGGGATAGTACTGTTCATTTCGGGTCACGTGTCCTAGACGGACCCGACCCCTGTGTTGAGTCCACTAAGCCAAATGCGACATGATGCAAATAAACGTTTCTACTAGGGATCCGGCGTGAAGCTTTGTTATTCTAGGTTTAAAAACATGGGTTTAACTGTTCTAGACTTGGCTTACCGAGCGGACGGCTCGAGCGAGGAGGAGGCGACGGCCGGGAATACGGAAGCTTCGCCGGTTTTGCAACTTATCCAAACCCCGTTCTAAAATGGGAATCAGACACTATACAGAAAAGAAGTCACACGAAGTGCACCTTCTTCATGATTTAGAAGACTCAGAGAGGAGATTGGTTCGGCACAATTTATATGTACAGTTCACAAAATATCAAAGCGGTAAAACAACATTTTGCACATTGATGCCAACATGTAAAAAAAATCGGATAATAAAATATGCCAAACACAACAGTTATTCCGAGCTCGAGTTCTAAAGAAGTCCCCAGCAGAGTCGCCAGAGCTGTCACACCTCTTTTTTACGCACCCGCGAGGATGCGAAGAGTTTTTCCAATTAAAGGACAATCGAGATGGGATTTATTTTAATTATTTCGAGTCGCCACTTGGGAGATTTATGGTGTCCCAAGTCACAGGTTAAATCCCGAATCGAGGAAAAGAATGACTCTATTTAACAGTCCGCGAACCAGAAATCCGGATAAGGAATTCTATTAACCGGGGAGAAGGTATTAGGCATTCCCGAATTCCGTGGTTCTAGCACGGTCGCTCAACTGTCGTGTTTGGCTTATCTATCTGCTTTTTACAATTATGTACTTAGTGCAAGTTAATATCCCTTTACCGCTTTTATTATTGGTTATGATTTATGAAAGAGAAAGTTGCTTAAAAATATGCTTTCGAATCACGTCACATGAAATGCACCCGGATCCTCGACATATTCTTATTCAACATTTCGGGGTTTGGATTTGGGTCGCATGAAATGCACACCCGTATTTAAAAAGGTAGAACTAAAATATGCGCCGGATCGACTACTTATTTACACTGTTGAGAAAGGCGTGATATTCGTTAAGAAACGACGCATCTCAAAATCTAAGTATTTTATATGTACATTTATGACGGGCTGTGCGATTAGTGTAACTATTGGGCGAGGCGCACCTTTGATTCAAATCTAAAGCGAACTACATCCCATTGTATTTTACTTAAGAGTTGATTCCAAATTATTTTTAAAACTTGCTACGAACCACACCACATGAAATGCGCCTGTGGTTCTTGACACGCTTTATTTGCTCTTGCCCGAAATTGGGGTCGGGTCACATGAAATGCACCCCCGACTCCTTTAATCTAATTACGTCATTCAGTTGAGCAATAACTCCCTAGCTAATCTTGCTTTTAACATAAGGTCTAACGTTAACAGATTTGGAGCTTACACACATGAGCAGAGAAGATTGAATAGAGATACAACAGACTAATTCAGGTTTACGTGCTTATCTAATGATAGTGTATCTTTGGTCTAGCTACACTTTTCCATAACCAAGACTAGCAATACAAACTTAATTGGAGAATAACAGAATGTAATTAAACATAAGAACTTCAGATGACTACATGTTTCAACAGACTTCAAACATAAGCTTCAGGCTTCATTCTTTTCGAACCAAAGAATTACAACAAACAGGGATGTGTACCTGGAATGCGGAAGAATGAAGATGAGTGAGCAGTGGCAATGCAGCAACAGTAACAGGAGCAGCAACAACCAAACCAGTAACAACCACAGTAAACCAACAGCAATTCAATAGACCAAACCAAGCCACACAATAACCAACCAAAGGGCAACAACAATAATGCACCAATAGCAAACTCAACACAGCAGTAGCATACACAACTGAGATGTGTACCAGCAGCAACAAAACCAACCAGGCAGCACCACTATAGACACAAACAGCAACTAACAATGGAACACACAGCAACAATCAACACAGCAGCAATAATCAACTAAGCCAGCAGCATCAATACACACGACCACAACCAGTGGCAGTTAGCCACAGTAGCACAGCAACACACAACAACAGAAGAACCAGCACTGGACCAACAACAATGTGCACAGCAACACAAACGACCAACAGCACCCAAACGAGCACTGCCACCAATAGCAGAGCACAACCACAACACACGAAACAGTAACCTAAAAAAAAACCAATGAAACAGTAGCCTCTCTCAGCTCTTTCTATCTATCTCTTTTATGGTTTTCAAGAATGGATCTTTGCTGCTTATATTTCTCTAAGTACTCTCCAGTTATGACTGTGTTTTTGCTCTCCAGGTACTCCAGTTATCTGTCTAGTTATCACTGTCTGTTTGATGCTACATTTATAGCAAGAAACCCCAACCCCTCCTGAAGGCCTACTATCAATTAACTATTGTCCTGCCCACTCCTATCTCTGCCAGACCATGCCCTGCCTATATTCCCACTGTCTATTGTCCAGGCATGGGTTTATCAATTAAAAATTGGTGGCAGGGGGACAACTGGTGGGCTTGCTCTGCTGTGACAGTAAAGTCCACTGCTTAGCCTTATGCGCAGGACACCCAAGACTCTGAATGTTAAACCGTTACTTCCTAGTTAACTAATCCTAATTTCATCTTCAAATCAATCCAACAGTCCTATTCAATCCAGGGATGCTGATTACTGTATGGTAATTCAAATAACTCCACCCATGTAATTAGAGAAAAAAACGACCTCTAATCAACTACAACACCTAGCAATGGTAACAGATTGGTTGACTAAACAACAACAACAAAATCTCGGCAAATGCCGGACATATGCGAAGTTAACTATTCGACGACGCTAATCGACGCGAGTTCGTATCTTATAACTAACACATTCAAATGAACAGAACAATGATTGACCAAATAAAGGTCTTTGGGGGTAGAAGAACAGACCTCTCACAAAAGAAACAAAAAAAAGAACAACTGACGGCTAAACCAAACAAAGAACACAATAATAACTAAAAACAGAAGAAGATTGAAATACCTAATGAAGACAATCCGAACTCGAACAAACTCGGGCTTCCACGGACTTGAGATTGATTTTTGAAGTGAACATGCTTTAATTGAAGTGTTTTTCGAACGAAAAACACTCCAATTAGAGCCTATTGACTCCAAATTCTAAAAATCGGACAAAATCCCTAATTTTGGAATTCTAGGGTTCTTGGGCTCGGATTTGGGGCTTTTGGGATTCTGGCAAGATTTGAACCAAACCAATGTTAGTGGGAGTGTGGGGGAGGTGTAAGGAGGCTGGGGTGTGATTTTGAAGTGGTTTGGCGTAGTTTGGGTTTTGACTCGAATCTTTGAGTGAAGATTCGAGCCGTTTGGTGGTGATTCGAGGTTAACGAAGGCTGGGTTCGTAATGGGGGAGGTGAGGGGAAGATTTTGGTATTAGTTTGGTGGCGATTGGCCTACCGGAACCGCCGTGAGGCGATTTCCGGCAGGCGGCGCAATGGCGGCGGACGGCGGAGAGAAGCCTGGTCTCTGAGGACCTTTGGGAGATGAAGGGAGAGGGGGGTCTGGCTTGGGGGGGGCGGGGTATGAAATGAGCCTTATATACGAGATATGAGATTGAATCCTGATCGTTGGATCATTTACGATCAACGATCAGGATCCCCTCACTTAAACCAAACGGTGTCGTTTGGTTAAGTCATAGTCCGAGTGTATATTGGAATTAAAGGATTAATCTGGGCCGTTGGATAATAAACTCCAACGGTCCAGATCAAGCGTTACACAGGCTGAAGCTTGGACGGGTATTTGGGCTGGATTAGAGGAAATTCGTTTGGGCCTGGTTTTTAGACTAAGTTTTGGCCCAGATCGGATCTTCATGATGTACTATATGTGTATGTGTATATATATATATATATATATATATGTATATATACATATATATATATATATATACACACATATGTATATATACTAACCTATAACACCGCTATTTTTTACTACAATTAACGTACATAATTACATATCACCTAAAAATATAAATCACATGACTTCGATATCAAACACTAAAAATGCAAAACCTAGCATATATTTTTTGTATTTTTAATTTAAATAAATAAACGTGCACACAAAAAGATAAAATAACACAAAATCACAAAAATCATGCCCAACACGAAACTATTTTTATTTTTGAATTTTCTGGGAGTACAACCACGTCCGAATGACCTGAAATTTTGCAGGCACATCCAAAATCACCTAACGGAGCTACTGCAACTGTCGGAACTCCATTCCGACTCCGGATCAAAATCTCACCTACCGTTCGGATTTCGCCAAAATTCAACCTTAGCCAATTCAAGCCTATTTCTACACCGGGCCTCCAAATTCAATTCCGATCGCTCCCTTAAGTCACAAATCACCTCCCGGAACTAACCGAATCATCCGAATCCGATTCCGAGCCCTCTAACCAAATAGTCAACTCCGGGTTGACTTTCCTTATTCAAGTTTCCTTCAAAAGGCTATATGCCTCATTTTCAATCCAATTCACTCCTAACTCACCCGATAGACTCTAACACCGATATAAAATCGTAAAACATGTTTTTACAACATAACGGGGTGGTAATTCCCGTGACGACGGGCCGGGTCATCACATTCTCCCCCTCTTAAACAAACGCTCGTCCTCGAGCGGACCTAAAGTGGTACTAGAAGCAACTCAATAGCTAAATGACCTTACCAAGCATATATTCTGGCGATCACACGTCAGCCTATCTCTCATAAGTCCGAAAACACCATATAGCTGAAATCTCACAGACCATCTGAACCATACACCACATTGCACTTTCTGAAATCATATACCAATTGTTAATCCCATGCCCATACTCAGGATACACTAGAATCCACTGCAATAACCCACACTCACCACTCCGGGGGAGATCATATGATGTATCAAACAACCCAATCACTCGAGACAATAGTCTCTAATCATAATAATTTCTCACGATAACCAAATACCAAGTGAAAAACCTTTTTCATTAGATAGAGTCTTTTTCCAACACCTTCATATCATGTCCACGGCAAGCTGAAGCACGCGATATATCGAACCCATCTCTCAGGTCAACCATTCATGAATCCATTTCACTTTTAACTGATACCACAACAGATTTCGGACCCAAATCTCAGTATTACCTTCTTAACCCACTGGAATCACATATGATCGCTCTCCATAATGACTCAAATGGTCATTTCGATTATAACACACGGGCTGGTGATATGTCACCTCAACACCGGCCTAAGCCCCGATGAGCACAACACATGCTCCAATAGAGACATCCGAACATAATCAAATCATGACAATTGTCTTCAAAAAGAGAGTTGTAATTCAATTCCTTTGTGCCATCATAACATAGAACTGGGATCGCATCTCGCATTATAGAAATAGAGTACATGACTCCTTCTCGAAAGGTCATAACGTCACGTGGCCTTGCCACGATTCATGATTCTATCCAAACATTATTACTCATGAAGCACCCCAATTTACCAAGCTCAAAACGATCAGCCACGCACATATTTAGGTCTGAACCCAAGCAATCAACCTCACCCACGGTGAAACAATTAACGTATGCTATCAAATCCTGAAAGGACACAACCGATGTGCCACTCGCCAAGCGATACTCAAAACGGTCTTTTCGTCAGAAGCGAGGAAGTATTGTATACCAGGTAATATATAACTAACTCTATTTTCACATTACACTGTTGCGGCGTGCAACCGGCTCCAATGACATACCCGTGGCGGTGTGCCACCCGATCTAGATACCATACCTGTGGCGGCGTGCCACCCGATCCAAGTAACCCTCGCCAAATAAATACGCGTCGAGTCAAGTTGCTCGTCATAATAAACATATATAGCCTCAAGTCTGGCCACAAGAAACGCATCTGACAATGTTTCTCAATACTGGAACTGAATCAATGGTAGATACCTTTTCCCTGACATCCGCCCCTAAGGTCCAACTGACAAAGCAATGCCTACCAGCGGTCCGCTGGTCCTGGGTACAAATACTTTGTTGGAGCATGATCTGATGCGCTCTGCCATGCAGTTTGCGACATGTTTTTGACATAGTCCATATCACATTAGTCTGGACAACCTGGCTTATGACAACCAGTCAGCAATCGTATATCATTATTCAAATTCATCATATCAAGTAACGAGATAGCCACTAGAGCTTTCAATTTCCGATAACCGCTACACTGTGCCGATACACACGATATACCACCGTTGCGTAGGCGGGTTACGAGAACTTCTAGTCTCCAACACATACATAACACAGGAATCACTATGCCTGATTCCGTACTTCACCGTACGATTACATAACGCACCTCAAGCGTCCATTCATACCACGAAAGCCATTCATAAATTTCACTATGTCATCAACGACTCAATTATTACAGTCGATCCAACGGGAGTATACCACCATACCGCTAGATATTATCGGTTTATTTTACCTGGCCCTTTTGACCATAGACTCTGCCGAAATACTATTATAGCAGTACCATTCTCCTAAATCACCAGGAAGATTGATTCTCAGATTATCTGCAGCTGCCCATGCTGCTTGAGGATTTTAATGACTCCCCATATAATATGAATTGATCTCAAAACCTTGAATATGCCATTATCAACTTTCCATAACACATCGCATATACCATACCACACTAAGATAACATGGAAATTCATATTCCTTTCCTACGCCGCAAACATCGGCGCACTCAACTAGTAAAGGGCTTTCATGATCCCATATAGAGAAAACTCATTACACATTCCAAGCCTTGCATACCAACAGGAAAAATACACTCGTTTTCAAACCACGGTAAAACACATCATAAACTCTTTCTCCCAATTACCTTGCATAAGTTAAACTGCCAGGACTGAGTCCTTATACCCATATCGAGTTACACAACTGCCAGCACTCAAAAGCTTTATTGCACAATATTTGCGAGACTCATTACTTCAAACATATACCAGGAATTAATCGTATCCCTTATCATACCGTTTCGGTTTATTAACAAGTTGATCCATTTACCCAGTTTTCTTTCTGATCCATTCTTAATTTAATATTAGCCATTATTGTAGCACCATAACACATCAACTCATTCCACACGAGACTCGTACATAAGACCACACGATCTAAGACATATAGGCCACTGAATACTCTCTCAATATTTCCAAGAAGTACCACATTCTACCGTACTTTATTTTGAAGAACCTCTTGCGATTTGAATTCGTTATCATTACCTTCCAATACGGATTACATAGAATCCCATCATTCACATAATATAACACAAGTACCGATCTCTTCTAACGAAACCATCATCTTTAGCCACATACACAATCTTAAGGCACCTGACTGTTACAAGCAAAATCTTGAACATTGCAAACCATTCTCGGGCATCATTCACCCTTATTCAATTGTAATTCAACTGTCCTAGTAAGTAGAACCACTCGTGTTTTGTTAGAACTCTGACATCGCAGAACATGATTACTTACAGGTACAATTCGCTATCTTTCTTTTCTACACACCGAACATTCTTTACCAACAGTAGTTCAAAACATCCTAGTATTTCTTCACTTCTACGAAGCGCCATAACCTTGTCAGAATTTTCCCAACATACTTAAACACAGTGCCCACATAGAACACAACAGTGCAATCAGTTAATCAATAACAACCTCCCCAACTTAGCTCGAAGCCATTCATCAAAGCACTTTCAACCACTCATATCATTATTACTCAAGTGATGCCGAAATGTTAATATGAGATTAAACTCAAGTCATTTACAAGCTTCGGCGGAGATTCGAATCATCAGAAATATTAACTCTTTTGCAATTCTTGCATTCATTCACACACAACAGTTACGCCCCCTCTTTAGGTGACAAAATCTTTTCTAAGTCCCGAATTTTCCAAAAATTTCGGCAGAGTTTCCTTTGTAAATTGGCCTGTCCACCTGCCAGAGAATCACCAAACCATCCTAGCTATACTTCCACAACTCAACAAGATATCACAATGTATTTCAACAACATTAAATCTCAATACTACACGAATTATATCATCACAATTTATACTTGAACCTGCGATGTATCTGCTCAAATCATAACATATATCGAATACCATTCAATTACACATCAGAATCAACCCACTTATTTTTCCTCAATCTAGTATTTCAGTACAACACCTTCTACCAGGATATACATAGCATAATCATTTTAGTCTTCCTGAGTTTAAACTTGTTCCACAACAAATAAGGCATTTTACCTTCCAATTAGAGATATGATAAATATTCACCACGCCCATAGCTCGGGGTTACACAACAGTTTAGATAAGAGTCGAACAATTAACAACTCATCCATTAGTAAACCTCCATAATACTCTACATATCGGCACAAGGCCCCAAACATGGCTACTAGCCCAAGTACATAGATATAAGCCCAGTCTTAGTCACTTTACACAGTAATTTATCAATTGGGAAGGATCAAGTCCAAATCCCCAGTCACAATACCACCACGCTCGTCACATGACGCGTATTCCATCTCAGCACATCACTTTATAGTGCAAATACGGGGTTTCAAACCCTCAATACATTATCTATTGCCACCACTCACAAAATCAGCACCTCAATGCTCAAGTCATAAACAAGGTCCAGCCTCAAGTCATCCTGACTGGCCCAACATGAACTCGCCGAGATTATATCTCGCCCCTCGTTCGAGGAAATCATAAGCCATAAGGCAATTACATTACTGAGCGCTCGATGCGTACACGGACGTGTGGAAGGAATTTCAAAAATTATATCTCGAAGCTGAATCAAGTACGCACGATAAGAATTCCAAGAAATGTGAAGTGTTTCCTAAAGGTTCGCAACCTCCCGAGGATAAGTACAGGCGTCCCCGTACCGATCCACAAGACTCTACTAACCGGCTCAAGACTCATGAGGCCTAGTAAACCTAGGCTCTGATACCAACTTGTCACGACCCCAAATCCGGTCGTGATGGCGCCCAGCACATTGCTAAGCCAGCCTGACCAATCAATATCAACCACGGGGCTAGAAGCTCTCTTTAGCCCATTTAAGCATATTAATTCACGAAATAACAGCGATACATATAACGAAAACGGGGAACCAAGTCCCATATTACATCAACTCCCATAGACCAAGGGTCAAGAGTCATGAGCCTCTAAAGAACATAAGTGTAATAAGGTTTATAACAAACTCAGTGCGGAAAGGAAAGATAACAAGATAAGAAATGACAGCTAGAAGGGGAGTCAGGTCCTGCGGACGCTGCAGCTACCTCGACTATCCCGCACAATGCCTCCAAGTAGCTACCGAATCAAGTCTGCTGAGAGGTACCTGGATCTGCACACAAGGTGCGGGGAGTAAAATGAGTACTGCCAGACTCAGTGGTAATAAACAAGGGTAAGACAGCGCAGATAAGAAATCCGCAATAAAGCACTATGTAAAACTATAATCGGCTACCCTGTCATAGAATCAATATTCATTGTACCTGTACCAACAAATACCAATAAATAGCATAACAGCTAGCAGATGTAGCTAAATGCAATGCAATGCATGATATGACCGCTACGGCGCGTGGCCCGACTCCAATTTTGGGTACCCGTGCTCACTGTGGGGGTTCAGACTCCGGAGGGGCTCCTACAGCCCAAGCACATCTCATAGAGATATTCATGCGGCGTGCAGTCCGATCCAACATATATCTCGCTGCGGCGCGCAGCCCGATCCACTACTAGTCAGCTAATATGCAGATACAGCCTCGCAAGCTCAAAAGTAGTTTTTGAAAACTCTTTTATCATTTTTCAGTTGGAAAACAGTAATATCAAGTTCCAGAGATTGGAATTAGCATAATAACAGAAATAGCTGCGGACTAGTAGTAAACTAGCATGTCTATATGATAAGACAATGATAACGATCCTCGCGGGATCCAATAACTGGCTCACGGCCCACAAGTATACTCAACCGTCCAAGAAGGAGGTTCAACGGCTCGAGAATAGCCAATAATACAGTATCAACAAGTCGGACTAATATATAGTCTCCGGTTCATGATCGACCCCGCACTCTCAAGAGTGTGCGTGTCTCGCCGCTATACAGCGTCACAAAGTGGTATACCGGGGTTTTGAACCCGCTGGTCATCACCTACATCTATTACTCACCTCAATGCGGCGCGACGACTACTCCGCAATGCCCTTGCCACGAGAATCAAGCTCCGCACGCGTAGAATCTGATCAAATACAGTAAAAATACAACAAATTAGGCCAATGGGACGACACCCGATCAATACAACTCAATTTACATCAAAATTCCCAAAGTTGTCAAAACCCGACCTTTCGGTACGCTTGTCGAAAAATCATGAAAGTCACATATTCGGAACCCTCATCTCAATACGAGTCTAAGCATATCAATTTTACCAAATTCGGACTCCATTTGCCCATTCAAAACCTTGATTTTCTAAAGTTCAAGCCTGAGGGCTAAATCCTCCATAAATTACCCCAAATTCCTCCATTTTCATGATATAATTGCATAATATTACCAATACTAATCATAGTTTAAGTCCATAGTTGATTACCCGATGATTTCTCTTGAGTTTCTCTTCAAAATCACCCAAATTGCCCTCAAAGCCGAGACCCAAATGTGTGAAATGTTCTGAAATTTTTCTAACTCCGATACTACTAACTCGCGGCGATTTTCGCTTACGCGGATAAAATTCCGCCCCTGCGGAACCGGTTCTGCGACCTTTTGGTTGCTTCTGTGAACCCAGGCCCTTTTGGTCGTTTCCGCACCAGCGATCAAGGGACCGCCCCTGCGCATCCGCTTCTGCGGAAATTAGTCCGCTTCTGTGGAATGATCCGCCTCTGCGACCAAGAGTCCGCTTCAGCGGACTCGCCTCCGCGATAAATCACCCGCTTCTGCGGACTTCCCCATCGCGCCACAGGACCGCTTCTGCGATCACCCACTCGCTTCAGCGAAGCCGCTCCTGCGGACCAGGATCCGCCTCAGCGGTCTATCCCGCTTCTGCGCCTTCTTGTCCGCTCCTGCGGACTCGCTTCTGCGCTCCCATTTCCGCAGGAGCGAAAACAACAGAAGCAGTGCACCAGTTCTGCAATTTTCCATATTTTCTCTCGTTTGGCTATCCGAAAACACCCCGAGGCCCCCGGGACCTCATCCAAACACACCAACACATCTTAATACCTTATTCGAACTTGCTCCAATCCTTAAAACACATCTAATAACACCAAAACCCATAATTCACATCCAATTCAAGCCTAAATTCCTTAAAACATTCCGAATTACACATTAAATCAAAAACCCGACCAAACTACGTCCGAATGACCTGAAATTTTGCAGGCACATCCAAAATCACCTAACGGAGCTTCTGCAACTGTCGGAATTCCATTCCGACTCCCGGATCAAAATCTCACCTACCGTTCGGATTTCGCCAAAATTCAACCTTAGCCAATTCAAGCCTATTTCTACACCGGCCTCCAAATTAAATTCTGATCGCTCCCCTAAATCACAAATCACCTCTCGGAACTAACCGAATCACCACAATCCGATTTCGAGCCCTCTAACCAAATAGTCAACTCCGGGTTGACTTTCCTTATTCAAGTTTCCTTCAAAAAGGCTATATGCCTCATTTTCAATCCAATTCACTCCTAACTCACCCGATAGACTCTAACACCGATATAAAATCATAAAACATGCAATTTCAACATAACGGGGTGGTAATTCCCGTGACGACGGGCCGGGTCGTCACATTTTATATCAGTTTCAATGTATTTTCATAATGACATAACATAGAGATCTCTTCATTCATATATTCAGGTACCTGAATCTCTCATGAGATTTTATGAAATGTTATGTCATGTGATCTTCTAGATCACTTGCCTCCTTTATTATGATCTTTTTGATCATTTGCTCATCTTCTTTATCAAGAAGTTTATTTGAAACCGATTGTCTATACGCTTTAAGCTTACCATAGACTTTGTCTTTCTAGGACTTAATATGAGAATTTGCAATGAGAATATAGTTACTTTATTTGAGTCAGCAAATGCGTCTGGCATGCTTTGCAATAAATTGCACATGATTATCCTTTTATGAACTTCAGGTTCATATTATTTTATTCGAGGATCTAGATACAGAAACGATAATTCATTCCTCGTAATTTTTCTCAACTGTTTATCATGTCTCCCTCTCATGTTTGAAAAACTAACTTGTTCCCTCAACTTTGAGAACTCATCTTTGTGTGTTTTGGTGTTAATAAAAATATACACCGCACACCAATAATAATAATAAGATGGAATTATTTGGTTCCTGGCCTTGAACCACTTGTGAGGGTAGAAAATAATATACTTTCGTATATAACGTATATCAAACTGATATATATAACTTTGTTCTCATAAGCAATAGTTTAGCTATTAAGCGGATGCACTCAACAAATCATTTTGCTAAACCAACTGTGATGTAAACCAACTTATCAAGATAAACTTCTTGAATAGAAAATCTGGAAATTATGCTCTAAATCAAATTATTGAGCAAGTTACCTCGCACAAACCGGCCAGGTTGCGGGTTAATAGTAATTGCACATGTAACCATCTCATAGATGCATCTTATGTGGTATACATGGCGGGTGAATGAGCCCATATTCACCTTTGATATTTCCAGCATTCATGGGATTCAATCCCACTTTTAGTTGGTATATTAATTAATGAGAACATGCACATAAAAGAATTCGTAAAGAACTTTCTAGTTCTTTAATATTTACCCATGTGAATTCTATTTATTTTTGCACATCATACTTAAATTAATATGGGTAAATCAATTATGCCAACTGAATAAACTATCAATATTGATAAACTTCAGGTTTACACCATGATGTGTGCAATTATGAATAAACTCCAAGTTTATTATGATATGGGTTTTTATATCAATAAATATTCACTTCATTGTGATATTCTTTTGTTTATGTAGTACAAATTGGAGAATAAAGCGGGTAACTTTTCACATACATATTACCCGCTACAAGTTGTAGTAATAGAAGATATTAAATCTTTCATTTATTTATAGTCTCAATATAATCAACTGCTTTCACGTATACTTTGGAAACTGAATAAGTTTCTTTGAGACGTACTACAACACAATACCTTGTTGGTAATCAATTGTGTTTCTCCAAAATAGTAATAATTGGCTCTTTCAGAGCTCTCAATTAATTTTGTACTACCACAGATTCATTATCATCCATATGGTAAATTATCTCTTTTAAGAGAAAGTTATACCATTATGGCCATGGTCAAAATAATATGCAAGATCTGTTTCTTGCATTATCGTTGACTTTTAATAATCACAATGCCAGAATATGTTGGCGTACAATAGGTGCGTGACCAATGACCATTCATGCCATAATAATGATATTATTTTCTTATATCATCTCAAACCTCCTTTTAGAGGTGAGTGTGGTGTAATCACTACCACTAGCACATTTATATTCTTCTAAAACGAATATATATTCACAAATCAGATATTTTCTCATTCACATCATGAATGGACTATAGTCATCTGTATGTGCTTTATAAAATCTCATGTCAAATCGATGACCAATATTTTCACAAAGTGTGGGATTATTTTGAGAATCCTTATTGTTCTCATTATCACAAATGATGACGATTATAGTTTCGTCTATTGCCACGTCCACATCCATTGATACATTCACGGTAATAATTTTGTCTTTTTTCAGACTTATCACATATTGCCATCACATTCTCTTAAGGGAATGAGAATGGAAAAATTCAATGGGACGATTTTTCATTTCTTGTGCGCACGATCATACATGACTTTGATCATGGCAAGACATAGAAATTTTACCACCTCATGTGGATGTAATTTCTTAAAAACTCCATTAGAGTTATAATCAAACTTTATTGTCTTTGCCTGTATATAAAATCAAATTATAGAATTTCAAGAATTTGAAAGAGAAAAGTAAAATACTTACCTTAAATCCAGAATTTTAATCATGAAGGAAGTTCATGAAACAATTGACAATCATTATGCTCAATCCCAAAGTTTCTACTCAATTAGTTAGAGTCTCGTGCTGATAACGTGTTATAAAATAATAAAAGAAGAAGAACAATATTGTAGAGAAAGAGAGAGGAAATTCTTATTGAAATCTGAGATGATTTACAATGGGGTAAGACCGCCTTATTTATAGGAGAAATATGACTAAGTCACAAAGTAAAACTCTCCACAAGATAGACATTCACTCTAAATAAAATTTTATTCATAACAGTCGGTCATATATTTTGACTGTTATACCGCTGCGAGCAATCTCATTTTTCCCAACTAAGTGTGATAAATGCAACCATGTCCTCCAAATACTTAATCAATTAATTATATCTCAATTCTAACGTAGTTCGAGCAGATTACATATATCCTTTTATTCTTATTCTTTAAGGCCTATTCCACTCTAATGTATAACTTGTCCGTTAATGTTCTAAATCTCACACTTACAAGTCTATAAGCAGAATAAAATTACATTAAACATTTGACTATAGTACTCCCTCCGGTCCAAAATAAGTGATTTTTTGGATATTTTTACACATATTAAGAAAGTCATTTTTTAGCATTAATTAGCAATAGAATTGACCATTTTAACCTTACTATCTCACATAAACACTCCTAACACATATTCCAACACTATTTACTCCAAGGATAATGTAGAAACATCATTAAGTTATTCTTGAAATCCGAAAAAATCACTTATTTTGGACCACTCCAAGTATAATGTAGGAAAAACATCATTAAGTTATTTTTAAAATCCGAAAAAATCACTTATTTTGGACCACAAAAAAAAACCAAAAAATCATTTATTTTGAACCGGAGGGAGTAATAAATAACGACAGGTAAATCTTAATCTCAAACAGTTGGGAGTCACTTAAGTTGTCCATGGTCATGGACCAACCCCACCTCAAAAGTATTTCAACAAAAAGTCCCAAATATAATGATATCAGATAGGGCCAATACCTTAACAAAATCGACTAAATGAGAATATCCGACAAAATATTAAAAATATCAACAACAAAAAATCCAAAACATTTCTCTTTAGAAGAATTAGCCACCCTACAAGTCAAGACAAGTTAAGCTGCACGCAGCCTAAAATAATATAATAATAAAATAATTTGGTTTTGTCACCAAGTTATTTATGATAGTTCCCCTCAACATAAATTATGGTTTCTTTTCGTGGATAACCATTAAAAAATTGGTTGGGAAATAACACAAAGCCAATCCTTGATAACATCATTTGAACAGCTTCCCAACGAAGCATCTAATGCTACGGCCTACGTTACTCACAATAAATAATTAGGTTACATAAATTATTAGAGTGCATCATAATAAGGTCAATAAACTGTGAAACTAGCTAACCAAAAGTTGATTGAAGATCTTGACAATGTACCTCTCTTATTAAATATTTCTCTATTAATATATAATAATTATATGTATTCACCTAATTGGGTAAGCCTCAGGACAATTTAGCTCGTAATCAACCATTAACTAATGTTTTATCTGTTTTTATTAGTCCATTAGGCAAATCACAACATTAAATATTTAAGCCGGGAACCATGATTTTAACGAGCTTTTATTGTGATTAGGGGTGTTCATGGTTCGGTTTTCTTTTAAAAAGAAACCAAATCAAGTAAGTTTTTCAAATATTAGAACTAAATTAAATCAATTAAGTCAGTTTTTTCGATTCGGTTTTTCGGTTATTTGTCGGTTTTTTCGGTTATTTGTCAGTTTTTTCTTAAATATAAGACATACACCACTAAACACATATTCTGGCGACCATATTTCAACCTAACACTATCAAATCAATTGTCATTTGAAAAATCTATTATTTACCAAGATATATTGATGATAATTGAATCAAATAGTGATGAATAATTTAATGACTCAATTAAAAATATGTTATTTTTAACACGAAATGGATTCTTACACTAAACAAAAGAAAACTACCAATTAAATTAGAATGTAAAGGTAAAGAACTATATTAAAAGTGCAAACTATTAATATTTATCATAAATTTTTTGAAACTTTGTATAACAATATATATATATATATATATATATATATATATATATATATATATATATATATATATATATATATATATAGATGTAAAATTTGAATATCTAATCATATAGTCGATTTGCTTCGATTTTTTTCTGATTAAACCAAAACCAAACCAAATTTGATCGGTTTTTAAAATTCAAAATCAAAATCAAACCACACAAAAAGTATCAATTTTTTAGTCGATTTGATTTGATTTTCGGTTTGGTTCGATTTTTCGGGTTTTTATGAACACCCCTAATTGTGATCGTCTAAATGACGCTTAAAAAATATTTAAAATTAGTTCTTATAATCGCAAAAATTATATGCACGTTTCTAATGTCAAACTCTTCAAATTTCAATATATTATCCCAAAAAAAAACTTAATACTGAATTTTTGACATTCAGATAAAGTGTCTCAATATACACTGAATTGACCTGTGTGTGGTATTTTAATTTAATAGTGGAACATTAGCAAGGAGAGAATATATGAAATATCCTAACCATTAAGTCAATTGAAACTGGCTTGTTAGATTACGATTTGGTAAATTGAAGTTGCACCAAATTAATCATTTCTTGTAACAAAGTATTGGTTAGAGATGAAATTTGCTCAACCAACTGAAAGAATGTCTCAGAGTAGTTCAGCCTTGGAAATTATAATGATATGTTTGGATTAATAAGTTACTCTCTCAGGTCCATAATAAGTGACGATTTATTTTTTTATTTTGATTCAAAATAAATATCTATTTACATAATCAAGAAGAAATTAATTTTAATTTTTTCAAAATTTGCCCGTAACAATTAATTATGATTACTTTACTGAATACATCTTTGTTTCATTAGGAGTTCGTATTTTCTTAATGAATGTGTTAAATAGTCACTTATTATGAACAAAGGAGAATATATATTAACAAATACATTATTATAGTAAATTATTATAGTAAATAATAGCATAGACTTAAGTTGTATACAATGGCGCATAAATAAATTCTACATTAATTATCGGTGCAATTTTATTGATTGAAGTACGTTATTATTCTGTTTTCTAGATTATTATATCAAATGTATTAATTAGAACAAAGTCATTTATAAATATTTAGTATTCCCTCCTGTCCAAAATAAGTGATATTTAGCATTTTTCTTGTCGTCCAAAATAAGTAATTTTTTCAGATTTCAATAATGAATTAATTATTTTTTCTTACATTGTCATTGGAGGAATTAATAATATTGAAATATGTGTTAGGAGTGTTTAGGTGAGATAATAAATGTTAATATGGTCAATTTCATTTCAAATTAATGCTAAAAGATAAATTTCTTAATACGTGCGAAACATCCAAAAAATCACTCCTTTTTGGATAGAAGAGAGTACATAATCCGAACACAAAACTTAAATGTAGCATCTAAAGCTGAACACGTATGCTTGTTAAGTGGTTTTATTTTATGTCTCGCACAACTTATGCTAGTTGTGTGAGGCCTCTTTTTATATTATATTTATGAATTTATATCTTACACATCTGAGTTCATAAAATTGCGGAACTCACACAGTTATGAGATTAAAAAAAAGGTCTCATATAACTAATATCAATTGTGTGAGATAAAAAATAATTTTTTTAGTGCTAGGTGAAAAAAGTTGGGTGTGGAATGATTGAACTAGAAATGGGTACATTAATAGGAACGAGTGCCTTTTGTTGTCGTCCTCTCAAAGTGATCATAAATTCCCACCATTTGCCCCTAACTTTAATTATTTTTGAGTCTCTTCTAGGCCAAGCAACACACAACATCTGATTCTATCTTGGCATATATGACAGGCAATATATTCACCTAGCCCTTTCGTACCCCCCACCCCCAAAAAAAACCTCCTGTAAATATTTATTTGCATTACGTATTTATATTAATTCAATAAATATATAACACCCAATAATAATTTTGTATCATATGATGTAAATACCCAATGCAAGCAAATTTTTATACTCACCTTTTAAGGTGTCAAATGGTAGGATGGATTAGAATCTAAAAAAAAATTAAGTAAAAGTAAGGATCACTATTAAATTCATCTAAAAACTTTTTTAAAAAAAATTATAGTTTAGATAGATCGACAAGCAATCGGTGGTAATTTCGTAGCCATAGATGTGACAATTAAGTCAAAAAGGGGAAAGAGATTGAACAATTAAAAACATAGGCCATCTCTAGTTCCCTACATGTATGCTAATAAATACTCATTGATTATTTGTGATTTTACCTAAAATGTCGACATTGGACTTTGTCGATGGTCCCTCTATGGTGTCGGGCATGGATTTATTAACTAATTTTTAGTTAAAACGTTAATCCCTAGCAAAGACAAGAGAACCACGACGAAGTTAGGGCGGATGACGATTCATCTCCATTTTCTTTTATTAGAAAATTATATCGTGTATATAAGTCCAAAAAACGGTATGCTTTTTGTTAAACTAATTAATGAAAATATATGATAAATTTTAATCAAAGATAATTAACTCTAGATTAAAGCACATTAAATACGAGAATAGAATATAATCAAGTTTATGACCCTTTCTAAGATATAATAGAAATAGATATAGAGCATAATCGACACGCTTACATTCGTAACGTATTGTTCCGTAATGAAAGAACAACGAAGAAAAAGAAGGAATACCATTGATAGCTACGTGATCTATCTTTATTAATTCAGCAATGACGATTACAAAGATTTGCAATCAAGATCTAGACTTCGCTTTGTTTCCGTTAGAGATCTTCTCATGTTCTTCTGTTCCTCCTTTTTCCGGGAGAGAAGACCTTCTCTATGTCTTCTTACTTCCTATATATATATTATAAGTATTCATTTTTGTCCAACGGTCCTTAGCCAGAATACCCTCATCCCTTGATTATATTTTACGCCGCTCCCCTTAAGTATCACGACATGTACTTTGCCTTACAGGCTTTCTGATGGCTTGATCTCCGCAGTGGCCGAGATACTGTGAGCACGTGATTTTTGCCTTACCTGAGAAATACTCCTAGAAAATTCAAAATAAAATAGTTTCATGTTGGGCATAATTTTTGTGATTTTTGTGCTATTTTTATCTTACATTTTTGCATTTTTGTGTGTGCGTGTTTATTTGTTTCAAAAAAAAAAATTTTAAAAAAAAAAAAATATATATATATATATATATATATATATATATATATATATATATATATATATATATTTGAAAAGAAAAACCACAAAATATGTACTTTGCATTGCTTAGCATTTAAGGTCTAGTTGTGTGATTTTATTCTAAATTGGCGCTTAATTATACGTGATGTTTATTATCATGAGTTAATTGGTATTTTAAGTTAATTTTTTATTTCCTAATTTAATTTAGGAATTTTGGTAATTAGGAATTAAAAATAAAAATGAAAGAACAAGAAGGAAAAATGATCAGGAATTGGGCCAACTGGGCCGTTTCATTTCACCCCAAACCGGACCAAACCCGTCCCTTACCCGGCCCAAACCATTTCCTCTCCCATTAACAGATCTAAACCGTTGGATTTTGTGATCCAACGGTCAAGATTAATCCCTGCACTTTAATCATTTAACACCCCCCCCAAACCCGTTAATCATTCCCATTTCCCACCCCCTCTCCTTCCCCTCTCATCTTCTTCATCCGAAATTCCCTCCCAAAACCCTAGCCGCCGCCGGATGACTCCCATGCCTGAAACCCGGCGGCAACAACGCCGCCGGTCGCCAAAATAACACCCCTGAACCACCAAACCACCCTGAGTCCGAATCCATAACTCCCTCTCCTCGAATCATCACCAAATGGTTCGAATCTTCAATCGAAGATTCGAGCCAAAGTCAAAACCATCCCAATCAACTCCAACTTTGCATCACAGCCTCCCCAGACCCTCCCCACGACCCCACCAAGGTTGGT
The DNA here is from genome assembly GCA_032618575.1 of Nicotiana noctiflora. Taxonomy (NCBI): domain Eukaryota; kingdom Viridiplantae; phylum Streptophyta; class Magnoliopsida; order Solanales; family Solanaceae; genus Nicotiana; species Nicotiana noctiflora. The sequence continues at coordinate 45,579 of JASVEL010010453.1, read as the reverse complement.
CCGGCTCGAATCCAACCGGAATTAGTCGAACCCCAAAAATAGCCTTCAAGAACCCTAGAATTCGAAAACTAGGGATTTGGTCGGAATTAAAACAAATTGAAGTTAATAGATTTTAATTGGAATGTTTTCGTTTGAAAATATTTCAATTAAAATCTGTTCGACTTCAAAAGAAGGCAATTTCAAGTCTCTTCGAGCCCAAGTCCGTGCGATTTCATATTTTTCTCACTGTTTAAGGTATCTTTATTTTTCTTTCCGATTTTATCTATTAGTATAAGTGTTTATTGATTCCATTCTTTTAGTTAGTTAGTTATTTTCTCTGCTTTCGTTTCTCCTCCCAATCAAGACCTTTTTATTTGGTCAAATCATTTCTTTCTTGTATGTTCGATTCATTGTTGTTGTTGTGATTACATTGTGTTTAATTTAGTTAAGATCGTCGAATAGTTGACTCGGATTGTTGCCCCCTGATTCTGCCCGTAGGCTATAGTTGAATATCGATTATTCGTTATCGATTATATAGTTCGTAATTGATTAAACGAATGTCGTCGTAAAATTGACTGTTAGCATGAATGACAAAAATGTCATTAGTATTACCCAATTACATCCGAGCCATTGCTTGGATTGAGAGTTATGAGTAATTGTCTAATCTTGAATTAGGGATATTCTGGATATAACTGCTAATGACTTAATCAGGATTAGGTATGGTCTTGTTCAGTTCAGCATTGATTAAGGGTAACAAAGAGGGGTGCCAAGCACATGACATCTACTAGACAGTAGATATTGGTGGAACCTGCTAACAGCAGTCCCCCATACTTGCCTTCAGGGATTTGTTTAATAACAAGTCCCATACCAGACAATCTGAGTGGGGTCTGCCCAGGGAATCTAATGGGTTCAGCAGAGATAGGGTCTGATTCTTTTGGCTTTTTAGGAGTTCTTTTAACTATAAGTATAAGAGACACACAATAGGGACGGGGATAGACAGAGAGTTTTATCAGGGATCCAGAGAGACATTCATATATACATAGAGACAGTCATACCTGGAGAAAGACAGTAAGAGTAAAAGGGGAGAAACGATATTGAAACTAAAAATAGAGAGAGAGAACAGCAAGGATAGACAAGTTACTGTTTCATTGGCTTTTGGGTACTGTTTCGTTGGTTGTTTGCTGCAATCCTGTTTGTCATTCTTTGGCTACTGCTGTGGGTGTGCTTTGCTACTGGTTGTAGTGGTCGTTTGGTTGCTGTTGTTCTGGTGTCGGTGGTGGGGCTGTGCTACTGTCTTAGCTGTGTTCAGTGGCTGAGTTGTAGTGGTCATTTGGTTGCTGTTGTTCTTGTGTTGATTGTTATTGTTGCTGTGTTGTATGTTGCTGCTGTGTTGATTGTATGGCGCTGCTGGTTTGATTATTGGGTCGTTACTGCCTTGATTATAGTTGTTGATTACTGTGTTGACTGTTTGTATACTGCTGGGTTGTTGCTGTGTTGGTTATTGTACCATTTGTTGTGGGCTGCTGCTGGTAGTGTTGTTTGGCTACCACTGTTGGGTTTTGATTTGAGTGTTGAGTGCTCTGGAGGCTGATTACCTTTGATATTGCTGTGCTACTTACTTGCTGGCCTAGTGTTACTGTCTTGTTTCTCCTGTTGCTGCTGTTTCACCTACTGTTACTGTTCCAGCATTGCCATTGCTCACTTTTCTTTATTCTTCCGCATTCCAGGTACACATCTCCGTCATTGTAGTGTCTTGTTTCGAAAAGAATGAAGTTTGAAGCTCCCTTTTAAGCACGCTGGATACATATAGATGCCTATAGTACTAGTACTTGTTATGTTCTATTATTCAAGTGTGTTGCTGAATTTGGCTACGAAAGATGTATCTAGATCAAAAATACATTATCATTAGATGTGTATGTAAACCTGAACCGTCCTGTTATATCTGTGTTCAATACTCTCTATTCATATGCGTAATCTCAAATCTGTTAATACTAGGCCCTGTGTTAAAGTGAGGTTAGCCATTTGTTTAAGTAAAAAATTTCAAGGTAATTTGAACACCCGTGAATAATGACATCTTGAACTTGCTAAAAACATATGACATTAGCTCTTTGAGAATTATTTGAATTCAAAGCGAGTTCTTTCCATATAATTGTCCACCATAGACTCGAACCGACTCACTTGATTAATTAATCGTAGGTTTGCTCGAATTGGTTGTAGTTAAGTCGGATTTTGTCACCTTGTAGGAATTAGTGAGTTATTATTCAACCGAATGACGTAATTAGATTAAAGGAGTCGGGGGTGCATTTCATGTGACCCGACCCCAGTTTCGGACAAGAGTAAATAAAGCGTGTCAGGAACCACAGGCGCATTTCATGTGGTGTGGTTCGTAGCAAGTTTTAAATAATTGTGAATCGACTCCTAAGTAAAATACAGTGGGATGTAGTTCGCTTTAGATTTAAATTAGAGGTGTGCCTCGCCCAATAGTTACACAAATCGCAAGGCCATCATAAACGTACATATAACATACTTAGATTTCGAGATGTGTCGTTTCTCAGCGAATATCACGTCCTTCTCAAAAGTGTAAATAAGTAATTGCTCCAGGCATATATTTTAATTCTATCCTCTTAAATATGGGTGTGCATTTCATGCGACCCAAATCCAAACCCCAAAATGTTGAATGAGAATGTGTCGAGGATCCGGGTGCATTTCATGTGACGTGATTCGAAAACATATTTTTTCAGCAACTTTCTCTTTCGCAAATCATAATAAATAATAAAGGCGGTAAAGGGATGTTAATTTGCACTAAATACATAACTGTAAAGAAGCAGATAGATAAGCCGAACACGACAGTTGAGCGACCGTGCTAGAACCACGGAATTCGGGAATGCCTAATACCTTCTCCCGGGTTAATAGAATTCCTTACCCGGATTTCTGGTTCGCGGACTTTTAAATAGAGTCATTCTTTTCCTCGATTCGGGATTTTACCGGTGACTTGGGACACCATAAATCTCCCAAGTGGCGACTCTGAAATAATTAAATAAATCCCGTCTCGATTGTCCTTTAATTGGAAAAACTCTTTGCGCCCTCGCGGGTGCGATGAAAAAGAGGTGTGACAGCTCTGGCGACTCTGCTGGGGACACAAACCCAGAACCACTGGTTCAGGGTTTAAGAATTCGAGCTTGGAATAATTGTTGTATTTGGTTTATTTATTATCTGATTTTATGTTTGTATTAATGTGCTAAATATTGTTTTTACTGCTTTGATATTTTTTGAATTGTACATATAAATTGTGCCGAAACCAATCTCCTCTCTGAGTCTTCTAAATCATGAAGAAGGGTGCACTTCGTGTGACTTCTTTTCTGTGTAGTGTCTAATTCCCATTTTAGAACGAGGTTTGGATAAGTTGCAAAATCGGTGAAGCTTCTGTATTCCCGGGTTGCTGCCTCCTCCTCAGCTCGAGCTGTCTGCTCGGGTAAGCCAGGTCTAGAACAATAAACCCAGGTTTTTGAACCTAGAATAACAAAGCTTCATGCCGGATCCCTAGTAGGAACGTTTATTTGCATCATGTTGCATTTGACTTAGGGGACTCGACACAGGGGTTGGGTCCGTCTAGGACAGGTGACCTGAAATGAAAAGACCATCCTGCTGCATCCTGTTTGTTTTACGCAATTATTTGTTTCAAACTTGCAGGCTAACCGTTTTTTTTTATATTGAGGAAAATGAAAAAATAGTCTAAAAATAGTTTGTTTTTTTTACTTACTTAAAAAGAAAAAAAAAACGTTTGTTGTAAAGTAAAAAATATGTGATTTCAAAATAGTTTGTTTTTTTACCTATCAAAAATTTGAAAATTTGAAAAATAGGAAGAGCAATTTTGTTGAAATAATTGGTCATAAAATAATCTGACCGAACTACGCAGGTTTGATTCTCACCACTAGGTGAGATACGTAGGCAACCCTCATCGGGTTCAACCACACCTTTTAAAAAATCAAAAAAAATGTGTGTGTTTAATTTTGTCAATAAATCGAAGTGACGCTGTTTTGAAAATAGCCGAATGTTCCGAAAGGACACCGGAAGGTTGTTTTTGCAAAAATAGCCACTTTGAATCATTTTTAATAATTTGCGGGCACGACCTTGAAATATTCCTTGTGGAAATATTGCAAGGCCATAGCCGCAAAATCAAGTTCGGATTCACACCCCGTTTGCAAAAAATAAAATAAAGAAATATAAAAAAAAATCAAAAAAATGTGTGTGTTTAATTTTGTCAATAAATCGAAGTGACGCTGTTTGGAAAATAGCCGAATGTTCCCCAAAAGGACGCCGGAAGGCTATTTTTGCAAGAATAGCCACTTTGAGTCTTTGTAAATAATTTTTGGGCACAACCTTGAAATATTCCCTCGTGGAAATATTGAAAGGCCGTATCCGCAAAATTAAGTTTGAGTCATCACTCAACCTTTCAAAAAAAAAATAATAATAATAATAATAAATATGGTTTTGCTGAAATAGCCACATTTGGCATTTGAACTTCTTCAGTCTTGTATTGGCCTGTGTCGGTGCTGAATGATGCCCCATAGGCCCCAGGATTAAATTTTGAATTTATATCTTCTTGATAAAAGTTTGCAAAAAAGAGCCACTTTGTCTGAATAAGCCATTATACGGCCAATTTATGAAAATATTCTTGTGTTGGTTTATGGTGATGCCGAACGATGCCCCATGAGCCACGGAAAAAAAATTAAGTTTATTTTTCTTAAATAAATTTTGCAAAAATAGTCATTTTGTCAATAAGCCATTAGGTGGCCAATTTTGTAGAAATAGTCATAATTGACACCAAAAATATTCTTTTTCTTGTAGAAATTTCCTACGCAAGTTTGTAGTTGGAGTCGGCTTCTATAATTTTCCTTCAAAGAAAAAAAAAATCAAAAAAATCAAATAAACATTTCTTTATTTCTTGCATTAATTTGCAAGAACTACGCTCGGTCTGATTCATGCGGGGTCATGATACGTAGGCAATCCACATAGGATTCGACCATTTTCATAACCAAAAAAAAAAAAAAAAAAAAGAGGAAAAGTGAAAAAACCACAAAAAGTGAAAAGAAAAGAAAGATAGAAAAAAAAGAAGAATGGTCAATAAGCGGGATACCTTAATGCTGACATGCTGGCTTTCGTTGTGTTGTGTCCATTTCCAGAAAGGCGGTTGGTTGTGGTTCCAAAATAACTCTTCCCTATAATACAAGGTCAGAGGACAATGGCAGAGAATCTCAAGACTGAGTGGGTTGGTACAGGTACCCGACAACAGCTGGTTGAACGGAACCACGGGTTAGTAGAAGAAGTCAAAATGCTGAGACAACATGTGGCTGACATGTATCGGGCGTGGATGGATGGAAAAGCACCACCCCGCCACCACCTAGCTTCCTGGACTCTGTCCTTACCCGTACACTGAACCCGATGGCAGATGATCCCTCACATTCTCCATATATACCCACCTATCATAGCTTTTCCAGCCACTCGAGTAGCTCAATTACTCGTCCCCCGGCTATGTTTTCACAACGCTACTCCCGGCCCCAACACCACTACTCTCCCCGGGACACCCAAAATCGTATTTCACCTTCCAGGTACCCAGGTCCACAAAAAGCCTACCAACCCCCACGAATATACCGGAAACCCCCTGGGTCAGGTTTCAGGCCAAATAAGGCGTTTAGGGAGGAGAGGTTGCTGAAGCGAGAAAAAGCTCTTACCCCTATCGGAGAATCCTATGCAAGTCTGTTTGAAAGGTTAAAGCATGTCGGCCTGATTACACCGCTCCCCGGATATACTCCCGACCCACGTGCAAGAAGCTTCGATCCTACTGCACGATGTGCATACCATTCCAATGTCAGAGGGCACGATATTGAGAGTTGCCGTACCTTGAAAAAGGAAATAGAAAGAATGATTCAAAAAGGGTGGTTGATTGTGGTCAATGATGATGACATGGGGCACACAAATCCTCTGGGGGGTGTATTGACTGGAGCTAAAAATGTTGAAGCAGATGGCAGCCTTGGCAATATTGATGCAGAGCTTAGTGGCTAAAATGTTGTGCTTGGTAATTGGGAAGATACTCTATCTTTTGGTCAGCTAGATGGAACTTTGGTGGTTCGTTTTGTCGTCATTTTTGTTGTCCGAGTTATTTTCAGGGTTTTCTTGTGGTCAAACCCTTTTGTCCTAGCAGCTTGCTTTGGTCTTGCCCAGTTTTGTTTCAGGGCTGTACTCTAGTTTGTTTTGCTTGTTTTGTCGTTGAACCATTTCATCATTAGTTTAATGAAGCTTTCGGCCTTTTGTTACTTCCGGTCATTTTATTTGTTTAGTTCTTTTACCCTTTAGATTTGTCTTGTGCTCAAACGCCGAATCTAGTGACACGACATGCGCACACATAATTATGGGTTAATCATTAAGCAATTGGAAGATGATCGGGTCATCTAAAGGAAACAAAAACAACTTGAGACTATTTGGATCCCGAGTCATCTGAAACCGGGGCAAGTAAAAGAAACAGTCAAAGGCAAGCTGGCCAAAATTGACATGGGGTCGTTCATGATGAGAGTATTGCCCAAGAGTGCTTTAAAGATATGATGAATATTAATTGTGTTGTTTACGCTTGGCATGTTTTGAAGATTGGAATGACGAAGGCATTTTGTTCTGCTATCCAAACACTTTATCCATCATCAACCCTTTGAGCCTGAATTTAAAGTCTTTCATACCCCTCCTTCGGAATTAGTTGCAAAGAATAGAAACACAAGTTTGAAAGGCAAAAGAAGAAAGGGATAAAGAAAAAGTAAAGAAAAAGAAAAAAAAAAACAACAACAAAAAGAGATAAAGAAAAGAAAATGAAAAAAAGAAATTTGGAAAAGAGGAATTGGGAACTACGTTTGACCTGATTCCTTAAAGAGGATACGTAGGCGCTTCACAGCTCGGTCATAGTGTAAATAAAGAAATAAAAATCCCCAAGTAAAAAAAAAAAAAAACTGGGGCAAAGAAAAATTGTGTTTATTGTAAATAAATTTAGGTCCGAAGGTTGTAAATTTTGAACCCAAAATTGATTTTGTTTTGAGCCTTCAATACCCTTTCTTTCTAACCCTATCCAAATCCCACATTACGGTCCAGAAAGACCTTCTGATCAGTCTTCGAAAGATGCCACGTCAGGCGAGTGAGAGAGTCCTATCAAGATATAACACTCTGATTCTCAGCAGAAAAGACTCTGATTCCTAGCGGGAAGGAAACACGAGAAAGTCTTAGCAGTGACACCTCAATCCCCAGCTAAAAGTGATGCAAATGAGAGAGTCTTACCGGTGAAAACCTTCACAGGCACCATAAGGCGACGAAAGCTGAGAGAAAATCAAAATGAGAGAGGCTTGAAAGTGAAAACCCTTCGGGTACTACAAGTCAAATAAAGGGGATAATCAGATGGAAATCATGAGACAAAAATCGTGAAAGGAAATTAACGACGGAGGATAGGCCATATGTGCATGTCATGACCAGTAGAGTTGGTATCCGCGTTTGATAAGTTTTATAGTTGTTTCTGGTTAGAGAGTCAGTCCTCCCTTGTCTTCTATCTGTTGTTTCTTCTTATCTTTCTCCTTTTGTCAAAATTCTCCATCAAAGTCGGTCTAGTCAAAACATAGTGAGAAATGACTTCAAAACTTGCCACCAATTGTCCAATTATTATGCAAGGCAAGGAAACGCCACTGACGCCAAAGAAGTATGGTGCAAAGAAGATTATTAAACTGGGGCAGAAAATTTTCTTTTCGGTTCGAAAATTTTCTGAAAGTCAATACCCACTTGGGGAAGAAGGAAAAATGGTCTTCGAACCAATGTCATCCTCAACAGCCTTCAAGAAGAATGAAACACCAATTTTGAGGAAATGAAAATCCACCAACAGTGTTATCTACAACAAGTTCCGAGGTGGTTGGACAACACATAGTGGTAAAGGGAGAAAGGAAGTCCCATCATCAAATAATAACATCCCCAGCAAGTTCTGATAATGAAACGCAGAGCAGGGAAGAGGAGAAGAACCATCCCCAGCAGGAGCACCACAACCAGCCACCGCATTTTAAAACTAACCAATTTTTCTTTGATTTGAAACAGGAAAAAGAGGGGTTGTTGGCAGAAAAGCATGCCACGAAGAAGATTCTCAAACTGGGGCAGAAAATTTTCTCCCGTTGCGAAAATTTTCTCGAAACCAAATACCCGGTTAAGGAAAGAAGCCAGATAACGCGAGGAAATGATCTTTGCACTCGATCATCCCCAGCAGTTTTGAAAGAAAGAAAACAACAAGCTGTGATAGAGGAAATTATACCCCCAGCAGACATGACAAAACGAGGAAGCTTGCGTTCAGAAAGGCAAGAAGCCGGTATCACCCTCAGCAGTCCTCGGAAAATGAAACATTGATTTCGAGATTTCACCGGCAGCATTATATCCTACAAGTTTTTCAAGGGAGCGAAGCGCGAGCCCCGAAGGAGGTTTGGAAAGAGGAAGAAGGAAAGGGGATCCCCCGACAGGGTAATCCCCAGCTGATGACACTTCAATCCCCGGCGATCTCGAGAGAGAATAAAGGTTCTGAAGGAAGTAGAAAAGGAGGAAATAAAGAAGATTTTCCCCAGCAGCATTACCCCAGCAGGTAAGTAATTAGTTCCAAAGACATCCCCAGCAGTCAAGAGAAAAATAACACAACCGGGAGGAAAGCAATTCCAAAACAAGGTAATTCGGAAGAAAGGATGGCCCAAGAAGCAATGCAGGAAGAAGAAGTTGAAGTCAGGAGCCCGCCTGAAGAGAGGAATGGCAATTTATTTTCAAAAGATGTTGTTGAAGTCAGGAGCCCGCCCGAAGAGAGGAATGGCGTTTAATTTTCAGAGTTGATGGTTGAAGTCAGGAGCCCGCCTGAAGAGAGGAATGGCGATTTATTTTCAAAAGATGTTGTTGAAGTCAGGAGCCCGCCTGAAGAGAGGAATGGCGTTTAATTTTCAGAGTTGATGGTTGATGTCAGGAGCCCGCCTGAAGAGAGGGATGGCGATTTATTTTCAAAAGATGTTGTTGAAGTCAGGAGCCCGCCTGAAGAGAGGAATGGCGATTTATTTTTTCAAAAGATGTTGTTGAAGTCAGGAGCCCGCCTGAAGAGAGGAATGGCGATTTATTTTCAAAAGATGTTGTTGAAGTCAGGAGCCCGCTTGAAGAGAGGAATGGCGATTTATTTTCAAAAGATGTTGAAGTCAGGAGCCCGCCTGAAGAGAGGAATGGCGCTTAATTTTCAGAGTTGATGATTGAAGTCAGGAGCCCGCCCGAAGAGAGGAATGGCGATTTATTTATTTTTTTTTTCAAAGTTGACGTTGAAGTCAGGAGCCCGCCTGAAGAGAGGAATGGCGATTTATGTTCAAAAGATGTTGTTGAAGTCAGGAGCCCGCCTGAAGAGAGGAATGGCGATTTATTTTCAAAATATGTTGAAGTCAGGAGCCCGTCTGAAGAGAGGAATGGCGCTTAATTTTTAGAGTTGATGATTGAAGTCAGGAGCCCGCCCGAAGAGAGGAATGGCGATTTATTTTTTCAAAAGTTGACGTTGAAGTCGGGAGCCCGCCCGAAGAGAGGGATGGCGATTTATTTTCAAAAGATGTTGTTGAAGTCGGAGCCCGCTTGAAGAGAGGAATGGCGATTTATTTTTTCAAAAGATGTTGTTGAAGTCGGGAGCCCGCCTGAAGAGAGGAATGGCGATTTATGTTCAAAAGATGTTGTTGAAGTCGGGAGCCCGCCTGAAGAGAGGAATGGCGATTTATTTTCAAAAGATGTTGAAGTCGGGAGCCCGCCTGAAGAGAGGAATGGCGTTTAATTTTCAGAGTTGATGATTGAAGTCGGGAGCCCGCTCTGAAGAGAGGAATGGCGATTTATTTTTTCAAAAGTTGACGTTGAAGTCGGGAGCCCGCCTCCTGAAGAGAGGAATGGCGATTTATTTTTTCAAAAGTTGACGTTGAAGTCGGGAGCCCGCCTGAAGAGAGGAATGGCGATTTATGTTCAAAAGATGTTGTTGAAGTCAGGAGCCCGCCTGAAGAGAGGAATGGCGATTTATTTTCAAAAGATGTTGTTGAAGTCGGGAGCCCGCCTGAAGAGAGGAATGGCGTTTAATTTTCGGAGTTGATGATTGAAGTCAGGAGCCCGCCTGAAGAGAGGAATGGCGATTTATTTTCAAAAGATGTTGAAGTCAGGAGCCCGCCTGAAGAGAGGAATGGCGTCTTGATGTTGAAGTCAGGAGCCCGCCTGGAGAACGGAAAGGCATACCTTTTAATTCAAGAAGGCAGTAGCCCACTAGGAGAGCAAAAGGTTACAGCAAAATGTCCCCGACCGGAATCCAAGAATCAGAAGGAAGACAACAAGATCTCGAAGGAGAAATAGTGCGAAGACCACAAAGAAGGAACCAATGGTCGGAGGTCGGCAATCAAGATAGGCCGAGACAACCATTGTAAGAGCAGAAGAAGCATGTGAGGAAACATTATAGCCAGCGGAATGGCAAGGAGCATGACAAGATCAAGTTAAAAAGGATAGATAAGAATTTGTAATACTGTAGCTTAGTCTAGCTTCTTATTTTTGTTTAGCACGGTGTAATGAGGGGATCAGTCAAGCAGTGGCAACAGCAGTAACAGCAGTAACAGCAAGATCACAGCAGTCACGGTAGTCCCAGCTACCAAAACTTCCCGAACTACATTGACCTGATTCCCTTTTAGCCAGGGATATGTAGGAGACCTTCTGAGGCAAAGGTTCGGTCAAACTCTTCCAAAAAATGCTTTATACGGAGTGCTCAAACGGGCAAAAATCGCTCGTATACGCTCACTTATCTTTGCACGGAAACTCTTCATGTTTCCGCGCAAAGAGGGGCAGCTGTGAGCACGTGATTTTTGCCTTACCTGAGAAATACTCCCAGAAAATTCAAAATAAAATAGTTTCATGTTGGGCATAATTTTTGTGATTTTTGTGCTATTTTTATCTTACATTTTTGCATTTTTGTGTGTGCGTGTTTATTTGTTTCAAAAAAAAAAATTTAAAAAAAAAAAAAAAATATATAAGTAGGAGTAATTAAGTTTGTTTTATAAAAAAAAATTGATTGAAAAAAAAAAACCACAAAATATGTACTTTGCATTGCTTAGCATTTAAGGTCTAGTTGTGTGATTTTATTCTAAATTGGCGCTTAATTATACGTGATGTTTATTATCATGAGTTAATTGGTATTTTAAGTTAATTTTTTATTTCCTAATTTAATTTAGGAATTTTGGTAATTAGGAATTAAAAAGAAAAATGAAAGAACAAGAAGGAAAAATGATCAGGAATTGGGCCAACTGGGCCGTTTCATTTCACCCCAAAACCGGACCAAACCCGTCCCTTACCCGGCCCAAACCATTTCCTCTCCCATTAACAGATCTAAACCGTTGGATTTTGTGATCCTACGGTCAAGATTAATCCATGCACTTTAATCATTTAACACCCCCCCCAAACCCGTTAATCATTCCCATTTCCCACCCCCTCTCTTTCGCCTCTGAAGAGATGCTCCAGACGACCCCCGATAAACCCTAGCGCCGCCCCCCCGTTCCACCGCCTGAAACCCGGCGGCAACAACGCCGCCGGTCACCAAAATAACACCCCTGAACCGCCAAACCACCCTGAGTCCGAATCCATAACTCCCTCTCCTCGAATCATCACCAAATGGTTCGAATCTTCAATCGAAGATTCGAGCCAAAGTCAAAACCATCCCAATCAACTCCAACTTTGCATCACAGCCTCCCCAGACCCTCCCCACGACCCCACCAAGGTTGGTCCGGCTTGAATCCAACCGGAATTAGTCGAACCCCAAAAATAGCCTTCAAGAACCCTAGAATTCGAAAACTAGGGATTTGGTCGGAATTAAAACAAATTGAAGTTAATAGATTTTAATTGGAATGTTTTCGTTTGAAAATATTTCAATTAAAATCTGTTCGACTTCAAAAGAAGGCAATTTCAAGTCTCTTCGAGCCCAAGTCCGTGCGATTTCATATTTTTCTCACTGTTTAAGGTATCTTTATTTTTCTTTCCGATTTTATCAATTAGTATAAGTGTTTATTGATTCCATTCTTTTAGTTAGTTAGTTATTTTCTCTGCTTTCGTTTCTCCTCCCAATCAAGACCTTTTTATTTGGTCAAATCATTTCTTTCTTGTATGTTCGATTCATTGTTGTTGTTGTGATTACATTGTGTTTAATTTAGTTAAGATCGTCGAATAGTTGACTCGGATTGTTGCCCCCTGATTCTGCCCGTAGGCTATAGTTGAATATCGATTATTCGTTATCGATTATATAGTTCGTAATTGATTAAACGAATGTCGTCGTAAAATTGACTGTTAGCATGAATGACAAAAATGTCATTAGTATTACCCAATTACATCCGAGCCATTGCTTGGATTGAGAGTTATGAGTAATTGTCTAATCTTGAATTAGGGATATTCTGGATATAACTGCTAATGACTTAATCAGGATTAGGTATGGTCTTGTTCAGTTCAGCATTGATTAAGGGTAACAAAGAGGGGTGCCAAGCACATGACATCTAATGGACAGTAGATATTGGTGGAACCTGCTAACAGCAGTCCCCCATACTTGCCTTCAGGGATTTGTTTAATAACAAGTCCCATACCAGACAATCTGAGTGGGGTCTGCCCAGGGAATCTAATGGGTTCAGCAGAGATAGGGTCTGATTCTTTTGGCTTTTTAGGAGTTCTTTTAACTATAAGTATAAGAGACACACAATAGGGACGGGGATAGACAGAGAGTTTTATCAGGGATCCAGAGAGACATTCATATATACACAGAGACAGTCATACCTGGAGAAAGACAGTAAGAGTAAAAGGGGAGAAACGATATTGAAACTAAAAATAGAGAGAGAGAACAGCAAGGATAGACAAGTTACTGTTTCATTGGCTTTTGGGTACTGTTTCGTTGGTTGTTTGCTGCAATCCTGTTTGTCATTCTTTGACTACTGTTGTGGGTGTGCTTTGCTACTGGTTGTAGTGGTCGTTTGGTTGCTGTTGTTCTGGTGTCGGTGGTGGGGCTGTGCTACTGTCTTAGCTGTGTTCAGTGGCTGAGTTGTAGTGGTCGTTTGGTTGTTGTTGTTCTTGTGTTGATTGTTATTGCTGCTGTGTTGTATGTTGCTGCTGTGTTGATTGTATGGCGCTGCTGGTTTGATTATTGGGTCGTTACTGCCTTGATTATAGTTGTTGATTACTGTGTTGACTGTTTGTATACTGCTGGGTTGTTGCTGTGTTGGTTATTGTACCATTTGTTGTGGGCTGCTGCTGGTAGTGTTGTTTGGCTACCACTGTTGGGTTTTGATTTGAGTGTTGAGTGCTCTGGAGGCTGATTACCTTTGATATTGTTGTGCTACTTACTTGCTGGCCTAGTGTTACTGTCTTGTTTCTCCTGTTGCTGCTGTTTCACCTACTGTTACTGTTGCTGCATTGCCATTGCTCACTTTTCTTTATTCTTCCGCATTCCAGGTACACATCTCCGTCATTGTAGTGTCTTGTTTCGAAAAGAATGAAGTTTGAAGCTCCCTTTTAAGCACGCTGGATACATATAGATGCCTATAGTACTAGTACTTGTTATGTTCTATTATTCAAGTGTGTTGCTGAATTTGGCTACGAAAGATGTATCTAGATCAAAAATACATTATCATTAGATGTGTATGTAAACCTGAACCATCCTGTTATATCTGTGTTCAATACTCTCTATTCATATGCGTAATCTCAAATCTGTTAATACTAGGCCCTGTGTTAAAGTGAGGTTAGCCATTTGTTTAAGTAAAAAATTTCAAGGTAATTTGAACACTCGTGAATAATGACATCTTGAACTTGCTAAAAACATATGACATTAGCTCTTTGAGAATTATTTGAATTCAAAGCGAGTTCTTTCCATATAATTGTCCACCATAGACTCGAACCGACTCACTTGATTAATTAATCGTAGGTTTGCTCGAATTGGTTGTAGTTAAGTCGGATTTTGTCACCTTGTAGGAATTAGTGAGTTATTATTCAACCGAATGACGTAATTAGATTAAAGGAGTCGGGGGTGCATTTCATGTGACCCGACCCCAGTTTCGGACAAGAGTAAATAAAGCGTGTCAGGAACCACAGGCGCATTTCATGTGGTGTGGTTCGTAGCAAGTTTTAAATAATTGTGAATCGACTCCTAAGTAAAATACAGTGGGATGTAGTTCGCTTTAGATTTAAATTAGAGGTGCGCCTCGCCTAATAGTTACACAAATCGCAAGGCCATCATAAACGTACATATAACATACTTAGATTTCGAGATGTGTCGTTTCTCAGCGAATATCACGTCCTTCTCAAAAGTGTAAATAAGTAATTGCTCCAGGCATATATTTTAATTCTATCCTCTTAAATATGGGTGTGCATTTCATGCGACCCAAATCCAAACCCCAAAATATTGAATGAGAATGTGTCGAGGATCCGGGTGCATTTCATGTGACGTGATTCGAAAACATATTTTTTCAGCAACTTTCTCTTTCGCAAATCATAATAAATAATAAAGGCGGTAAAGGGATGTTAATTTGCACTAAATACATAACTGTAAAGAAGCAGATAGATAAGCCGAACACGACAGTTGAGCGACCGTGCTAGAACCACGGAATTCGGGAATGCCTAATACCTTCTCCCGGGTTAATAGAATTCCTTACCCGGATTTCTGGTTCGCGGACTTTTAAATAGAGTCATTCTTTTCCTCGATTCGGGATTTTACCGGTGACTTGGGACACCATAAATCTCCCAAGTGGCGACTCTGAAATAATTAAATAAATCCCGTCTCGATTGTCCTTTAATTGGAAAAACTCTTTGCGCCCTCGCGGGTGCGATAAAAAAGAGGTGTGACACTCGTCATTATTATGCCTTGTGGATATGACCACAGCTTAACCTTGCCATTCCTTTTAACATTAATTTACATATGGTTAGATTTTGACCCATACACATATTGTATGTTGAATCCTTTATCTTCTTCTTAATTTTTTTATGTCTTATCTATTTGAGTGCTTGATAATAAAAAAAAATTATCGCCGCTGCTGAGGAGAATCATATCTCCATTTTCCTAATAGATTCTCCATTATATTATTTTTCTTCTTTAATTAAACATAAAGAACACGGAGATAAGGAAACTTCCACTAAGTAGTGCTGCTGTGGAAGTTATTGAATTTGAACACTTAATAGAACGAGTTCGATTTTGTCGTCTTGGCAACCGAGTATCTTGTTGATATATATACTTTTGTTCTTTCTTTTTTTGGTTAATAAGATTGTTTACAATTAAATTTGATTATGAAATTTTCAAAATACATTATTTATTTTTATACTAATTGTTAGACAGTTGATATTATGTTAAAGACTTAGGAATGAGATAAGAGTTTTAGAATAAGGAGATAACTGAACTGAAAGGTTAACAATCGGGGCCTCAAGCTTGTCGATTCGGGACCTCGGGATCGATTCTGATGCTCAGCTGGGAGCTATCGAGGGCAATTTGATGTACGACTAAGAGTTACGATAAAATCAATGATGACTCTTTATGACCAATAATAAGCAATTAATGAAGACAATAGATGGAAGCAACAATATCAAGAGAATGTGTTAGAGAGCAGAGATAATGTAATTATATACTCCCTCCGTTTCAATTTATGTGAACCCATTTGACTGGGCACGGAGTTTAAGAAAAAAGAGAAGACTTTTGATCTTGTAGTGTAAAATGAGGCACCTTTATTTTGTGTGGTTATAAATCATTGCATAAAGGTAAATTGTTTCCAAATAAGGAAAGAGGTCATTCATTTTGGCACGGACTAAAAAGGAAATAGGTTCACATAAATTGAAACGGAGGGAGTATTTAGTATGGAGCAACAAATGTTTACGAAATGGCAAGGACCCCTTTATATAGGGGGGGGGATCACAACATAGTACAAAGGCATTTATTACAAAGATATGGGAGTTGGATAGCCAGTTGATGTTATGATGCGGGCTTAGACAAGCCTGATAGACTTTATAGGCTCTAGTTGCACCCCTTGGGAACACCCCACTTTTCCAATATAGTCGTTGGTCTGCATCGCCCCGAGGTCGATCGTCGACCGCCCTCAAGAGCGAACCTCGACCTCAGTCTCGAACCCTATGAAATATGTTTACGGAGCATCATAATGACGGAAAATTGGACTCTCCAATTTTACCGTGCATAGATAGTCTTCGCGTTTCTTAGTGTGTAAGTGATTACGCTGTGAGTGAGGCATGATTTATCTCAAGCTCGGTGGGAAGCTAAGGATCGTGGTGAGCCTTCACCTCTCTTGTAGTCGTATTTTTCAACCTAAATCTCTATTGACAACGCTCTCGCCTCTTGCATTTGTGTAGGTCTAGGGGAGGTCCCCCTAACGAAGGGAGCATCGCTTGGTGGGGAGGGTACTTTGATACCCGATGAAGGGAATAAAATACAAAATGATCCGTCGAATGAACCTTCGGAATCCAAAAAGATTAAGGCAGAAGAAACTAAGGCCGATCAGGCAGCCTTAACTCCAAAAATAGCGGGAAGTCCTGAGTTGAAGGTGATGGGGAAAATAACTTCCCGACAGCGCCCAAGGGAGGGGTAAACCTCACTGATCCTCGGGCCGTAGAGATGGTGGCTTCCGGGCCGGAGTATGACATCGTCGTGGTCCAACTTCAAAATAGAGAGGCCACTGAGGAAGCATCAAATAATGTCCACGAGCCGGCCGAGGGCTAGAATTCCCCTCCGACTGGGACGTTTTTGGTAGGTGGTTCGTAGGAGCCTAGTTATGGAGCCCTAAATAGACAAGAGATGGTCCTAATTGACCTTGCTGGTGTCATCGTTGATCGAGGCCAACCCTGCACTACTATTGAGTAGCGATAGAGATCGAAGCAGTTTTTACCCAATTAAGGTCGGGATCGATTTTCACAAGGAGCTAGATATTGGAGTTAGGTGTCTATCTAAAGTGGAGTTTTGTATTTGCTCCAAATTGTACTTCTATGCTTTTTGGTTTTGATTATGATTCTAATTTTATAAAACTACAATGCTCAATTAAACTAAAATAAGATAGGGTTAAACTATTGCGAGTTGTTGAAATGATTAAAAGGCACTTGGGTAGTGACGTTCGCCTAGATGGTCAATAGATGGATTTTTGAGTCTAAAGCTAGATTATCACATTTGGGGAGTATGATATAACCATTTCTCGATTCTACTCACTCTATACCTCTAGGTAGTTCGAGTGATTTTGCCCGAATTGACTTTCTCAAGACCAATTTGGTATGCAAATTTGCACAAGAAATTAAGGTTCAAGTCGGGTATTACTATCTCTAGGTTTAACCTTTTAATTAGGCTATCAATCTCTTGAGTACGCCCCAATTCCTTGTTGTACTAATTTCAGAGACTTAGGCTCTCTTTCTCAAGAAGAGCAAAAGTCAACTAAACATAATCTAGTATTTGCAACCACTAATTCAGCAATTAAAAATGAACTTAGTCCAAATATCAAACAACTACAGTCAATCAATCCCTAAAACACAAGACCCATCAATTATCCATACTAGGGTTGAGCTACAACCCTAGCTTATGGGTCTAGCTACTCATAATTAGAGAAGAAAATAAAGGAATAGATGAAGAGAAACCCATATAATTAATTACTAAGTTAAACTTGAAGATTCAATGTTGAAATCACACTAAAATTACTTGAAATAGCTAAAAGCAACAAACACGAGCGCAACTCTCAGTGTAAAACTATCTGATGACCTAAAAATAGGAAAAGAATCTATTTATACTAGGCTAAAAATCTTGAACAAAAATACCCATACGGGGCTAGTGTGGACCGCACAAAAATGAGTGCGGTCGCACTAATGCTATTGACTTGAATATCCAGCTCTCTGAACTTGGGCAATGCGGACCGCACTAAATCGAGTGCAGCCATGGTCACAACCCTATCTTATGGGTCTAGCTACTCATAATTAGAGACGAAAACAAAGGAATAGATGAAGAGAAACCCATAATAATTAGTTATTAAGTTAAACTTGAAGATTCAATGTTGAAATCATACTAAAATTACTTGAAATAGCTAAAAGCAATGAATTCACAAGCACAACTCTCAGTATAATACTATCCGATGACCTAAAAATGGAAAAAGAATCTATTTATACTAGGCTAAAAATTCTTGGACAAAACTTTCCCTGCGGGGCTAGTGCGGATCGCACAAAAATGAGTGTGGCTGCACTAAGGCTCTTGACTTGAATATTCAACTCTCTAAACTTGGGCACTGTGGACCACACTAAATCAAGTGCGGCCGTGGTGACTTCTAGCGTGGTCCGCATGAAATGGAGCGCGGACCATATTGGACTTCAATCTTCAATATGGAAACTCTCTAAACTTCACTTGTGCGGACGCACAAAAGCGTGTGCGCCCGCACTAGCCTTGTTTGACTGAGCTTTGTCTTGTCTTGGTACTTAGGCAAGTTTTACCCTTTTTGAGCTGGTATTTGACACTTTGTCACCTTGTTGATAAAACCTGTAGTCAAGCACAACTTGTGAGCCTTTGGGACTATTTTGTACACATTTCTTATCAAAATTTGAGCATGAAGGAGTGTAAAATGCATCATATTCCCTAGTTATCAGTCGTCGAGAGTGATTTCCCTCAGGGAATGACCCTACCCCCTAAGGAAGTGCAAGATGTCCCGTATGAAGAATCTTTCAATGCGGGGGTGCATATCAAAGGCAGAGATGTGCTCGAAAGGCTTCCAACCGTTCCGGAGGGAAATCCTCGAGATCAATGCTTCACCCGTCTTCGGCGAGATGAACATGCTTTGTGAGTAGGTAGTTTTTACAAATCTTGTTTGTCGTTCTGGCCTCTATCATTCTAAACTTTGTCTTTATAACTTTTCATTTTCATTGCTTTAGGACAAGGTGCTTTATAGTTAGACTTTCACCCGGTTTCAAGATGAGGCGACCCGTCATGAACGCGAGAAGTCTCATCTTGCTGAATAGGTTACCTAGTTCCCGTTTGCTATTATCTTAGTGTTTTCCAGATCCTAGTGTTTTAACATCTTGGATTTGATTTGTGCGGTTTGAGTAGGAAAGTGCCCTGCTGAGGAAGGAGCTCCGAACCAGAGACTCTGGAGTCTCTCAACTCAAACGACATGTGTGAGAGATAACTTCTGAAAGGGATGCCCTCTAGGAAAACGTGGCCTTAGTTGGGCGTTAGCTTAGTGACGTGAGGATGTATAGTGACAAGTATAGAGGTCTCCATTTCGAGTTAGTAGCTGCATTATCTAGGATCAAAATTGAAGCCAAGGTGCTTATATCTTTGCATAGAGAGGATGTCATTGCAACAAGTGCTCAAGTTAAGAGGGCGCCTGAGGAGGCCGAGCTAAAATTGACTCGAGTTGTGGAGCATGCTCGATTGGGATCTCGGAGGCAGACTCTTGGGTATATACACGCGGGAGGTATCAATTTGTCTGTTGATCTCGAGAGGGTGAAGACCCTAGAAAAGAAGGATGTTGCCTTATCTACATTGGAGGTACACCGGGCAGTGGCTCAGGAGATGATGCAAATGAAGGCGGAGTACACAGGGGGAAGAGGCCATTGAAAGACCCGAAGTTGTAGCCGGATTCGTTGGGGTGAAAACTTCTGTGGAGCTATCGAAGATGTATGTTTGATGATAGATTAGGGTTCTGTTTGGTTCCCCCTTTGTAAGGGTTTTTTCAGAACTTATAAACACGCCCATGTGAGCCATAAAAAGACCTTTTGTTTCCTATCCCATCTTTTCCCTTTTGTTTTTCGGAAATAATATGTTATGTTTTTTTACAGTCGATCAGAAATCTCAGATATTGGGTTAGACCCTCGGGTTTTTGCTATTGTCGAGTGACCCATAACTGTTGAAGGTCAGTCCCCAAGAGTTTCTCGAGTCAGACCTGGCTTTCATGCCTCCGGTCGGCACGACAGTTGATCTTAGCGCCAGTGATAGTTTCTTGTATGCATTGGTTCGGTACGTTCTTTTAGTATAACCTAGCATTTGAGCTCTTATGCTTTTGCTCTTAGGCATTTTTATTTAATTGTTTTGGGTTTACTCTCCGAGCTCGGTTTTGACCCGAGCTCTTTTGACCCTCAAGTTTTAAAATTTCAAGCTAGACCTTAGGCTTTTGCGCGTTGGGTCGATGCGACATTTTATGTGGGCTGGCGATAATGGCTCTTACGCTTTTTCTCTTAGGCATATTTTGTTAATTGTTTTGATTTTAGTCTCCGGATCGGGTTTCGTCTCTAGCTCATTTAACCCTCAAGTTTCTGGATTTGTGTAGGCTGGCGACAATGGCTCTTATGCCTTGGGTCGATGCGACCTATTATATGGGCTGGCGATAGTGGCTCTTATGCCTTAGGTCAATGCGACCCTTTATATAGGTGACGATAGAGGATTTTACGTATTGTGCCAATGAGACCTTTCATAGGTTTTATTTTTTCCTCTTAAGGACTTTTTGAAATATTATTTGCCGAACTCTTGGACGGTTCGATAAAAACCTCGATTATGAGTCATTATGTGACGATGATCGAGCACCTTGGGAGGTTTGGCTCAGAGGCTGAGTATCTCAAAGCCTATAATTTGGATCTGACATGGTAGAAGCTCTTTTGCCTATGTCGAGGGTAGCCTATTTAACCGATTCTTTTCGAAGTAGATTCGAAGTAATTGAAGGTTGTGATTTGGTAGCAACGGTCGGGCGTCCTCGAGTCGCGTTAGTTTGGATGGTACAGCCTTGTGACCATAATCAATTGTGCTTGGCCAGAGCAATTTTTAATCCCGAGTGAAGTAGTTTCGGTATCTATATAGAGGGTATGACTTTGAGGGGTCTTATAAGTTCGATATATAGCCTTAACTTTGAGATCAGGTTTATGCTATTAGTGAGGTCTTACAACTTTTACATGCCATTGAGGTATTACAGTTTTAAACCCTTGGTACAAGTATGGTTCATGCTTTGATCGAGGTCTTACGGATATTATCAATTGGCACAAGTGCAGTTCATGCATTGCTAGAGGTCTTACATATATTGTTATTGCCTTATGTAGGTCTTACGAGACCGAGTCTGCCCGTTTGGGGTCTTATGGCCTCGGGTTATTAATGAGTGGTGATTGGTGACTGTCCCTAAGTCATCGAGGGTATATTATCTTGGGAGCCATTACTCAAAAACTTGGTATTGCCTTATTGAGGGCTTATGATTTCGGAGATTCCGAACCATAGGCCATGCGATTTTTGGGATTTTGATACGAGTCCCCGAGTGTTCGGGACACTTTTAGCGTTACAGACATTTTTGTGATTTTGATGATGCCTCGTTGAGGATTTATAAGTTTGGAGTTCCGACCTGGAGGTTGTTCAGGTGTTGAATTGTTGATGCCAGTCCCCGAGTGCTCGGAACATCTTTGACAGAGGAGTCATTTTTGCAAAAATGTCGAGTAAGCGTGAAATGCTTTGATGAAAATTATTCTTCGATTACTTGGTACAAGTATACATATTTTTGTTGTCAGGGGCCCGACTATCTTATGCGACAAGGTTCGTTCGACTGTTTGGCCCGGTATATCATTTTCCTTTAGAGACCCCATTCGGCATTTCTTGGCTTCTCCGAGTAGATATCCTTCTGAGGAGAGGGGGTGTCCACCAATATTCGAGGTTGATTGCAAAAGAAACCTTGAATATTGGTTGAGTCTTCTTGGGTAGCTTATAGACATTGCCTCATTAAAAACCTTGCCGGTAAAAACCTTCTAGGGAGAAAATTCGATTGAAGGAAAAGAGTGCAATGCGTGCTCGAGGGCGTTCCAGAATGTTCAATTAGAGATATTAGCAGTAATATCATTTTAGCATTGATATGTTCCAGTTGTTTGGAAGCTGTGCGCCTTTTATGGTACCGAGCTTGTAAGACCCTTTGCTGATTACTCCAAGGACGCAGTACGGTCCTTGACAATTTTAGCCTAGCTTAACTTCATTAGGGTTTCGGGTATTAAGTGTGACTTTCCTTAGGACCAAGTCTCCTACTCTGAAATGTCAGAGGTTTGTTCTCCTATTATAATACCTTTCGATCCTTTGCTTTTGGGCGGCCATCCAGACCAGCGAGGATTCTCGCTTTTCATCTAGTATTTTGAGGGCCGTAGTCCTAGCATCGTTGTTTGAGCTCTCTGTGGTGTGTTAAAATTTGGCGCTTGGCTCCCCGACCTCTACTAGTATCAAAGCCTCGACACCGTATGCTAGAGAGAAAGGTGTTTCCCCTATTCTTGATTTTGAAGTTGTTCGGCATGACCACAGTACTTTGGGAAATATTTCTCTCCACTTTCCTTTGGCACTTTCCAACTTCTTTTTTAAGTTTTGGATGATAGTCTTGTTTTTGGACTCGTCCTGGCCGTTTTCACATGGGTGGTAAGGTGTCGACATGATTCTCTTAATTTTGTGATCCTCAATAAACTGTGTTGCTTGGCTTCCAATGAACTGCATCTTATTATCGCATGTTATCTCGAAAAAAATCCCGAATAGGCACATAATTTGGTCCCAGATGATGTTTATCACTTATTTTTATCTTATCTTCTCGAAGGCCTGCGCTTCCACCCATTTTGAGAAGTAGTCAGTCATAAACAAAATGAATTTAGCTTTACCCGATGTCGTTGGCAGAGGTCCGACAATGTCCATACCCCACTTTATGAACGACCATGAGGATAAGACCGAATGTAGTTGTTCGCCGGGTTGGTGAATCATAGGGTCAAATCTCTGGCATTTATCGTACTTTCAGAAAAATTCCATAGTGTTTTTTTTCATATTGTCCCAGTAGTAGCCTGCCCTGATTACATTTCGGACTAAGGATTCAGCGGCGGAGTGGTTTCCGTAAGTACCCTCGTGAATTTTTCATAGTACATAATCTGTGTCCCTTGGCCCCAGACATAATGCTAGGGGGGCATCAAAAGTTCTTCTATAAAGAGTCTTGTTTTCATTGAGAGAGAACCAGGATGCTTTGGTTCGTTGGGCCTTGATTCTTTTCTATCCGCGGGCAATTATTCGTCTTTCAAATAGTCAATATATTTATTTCTCCATTCCCATGTTAGCCTAGTGGATTTAATTTCAGCATGACCTTCCTCGACCACTGGTTTAGACAACTGAATAACAGCCCCGAGGAGTAGGTCATCTTCATCAAACAGATGATCTCAGGTTTGCGAGGGCATCAACCTCGCTATTCTACTCTTGAGGTACGTGAACCAAGGTCCATTCTTTGATATAACATAATGTGACTTGGATTTTGTCCAGATACCCTTTGCATCCTATCTTCTCGGATCTTGTAGCTCCCATAGTATTTTGCTTCGATGGTCTCAGCTCCCAAGCTTTTGGCCAATTCCAAACCTGCAATCATAGCCTCATACTCGGCTTCGTTGTTAGTCAATTTTGTAATTTTTATAGATTGCCTGATCATACCGCTTGTAGGTGTGTACCGATTTTGGATCCTCTCACGTTTGTGGCACCGTCAGTAAACATGTTCTATACCCCAGAAGACGTGCCTGATTATAGTTAAGGTTCATTTTCTACTCGGTCACGATGGCTAGCGAGAAGTCGGTCGCTAAGTCTGCCAAAATCTGGGACTTGATGGTCGTTCGAGGTTGATACTCGATATCATACCCCCTGAGTTCGATGGCCATTTAGCCAATCGGCCAGATAGTTTGGGTTTAAGCAATATGCTTTTTAGGGGATAAATTGTTAGAATGTAAATACAGTAGCATTGAAAATATGATTCAATTTTTGCGATACGCTTAGTAACGCAAGAGCTAATTTTTCTAGGTGTGGATACCTATTTTTGGCATCCCCAAAGGTCCGACTTACATAATAAACATGGAATTACGTAAGTTGTTCTTCTCGAACTAGCACACCGCTATCTCGGATACGATCATGTATAGATACATTGTTGGCATTCTGAGGTCCATTCGAAATTGTTTTTCCTTTTGAGTAAATAGAAGAAATGATGACTCCTATCGGATGACCTCGATATGAATCTGCCCAGAGCCGCTATCCGCCCTATCAGCCATTGCACGACCTTTACATTTTTTATCATCGTGATTTCTTCGATGGCCTTGATTTTTTTGGGGTTAATATCGATCCCCTTGTTTGATACCATAAAGCCTAAAACATTGCTCGAACCCACTCTGAAGGTGTAATTCTCGAGGTTTAGCTTCATATTGTAACTTCTGAGGATATTGAATGTTTCCTACAAATAAGTCAAATGGTCCTCTTCGCGCAGGGACTTAACTAGCATTTCATCAATATAAACTTCCATGAATTTGCCTATTTGATGCTCGAGCATTTTATTAACTAGACGTTGGTACGTAGCCCATGCGGGTTTTTAGTCCAAAAGGCATTACATTGTAATAGTAGGTACTATACTTCATGATGAATGAATTTTTTTCCCTATCCTCGGGGTTCATTTGTATTTAATTATACCTTGAGTAGGCATCAAGAAAGTTTAGGGTCTCATGGCCGGCCGTAGCATCGATCAAACCATCGATGTTAAGCAATGGGAACAAATCTTTGGGACACGACTTATTTAAATATTTATAATCTACGTATATTCTTAACTTATTTCCCTTTTTGGGTACCCCTACTACGTTGGTCATCCATTAAGGGTACTTTACTTCGATAATGGACCTTAGTTTAAGGACTTCTGTTACCTCGTCTTTCATGAATGCGTGTTTTACTTTGGACTGGGTCTTCTTTTTTGATTCACCGGTTTAAACCTAGGGTCGAAATTCAATCAATTGGATGTTATTTCTCGGGAGATTCCTGTTATATCTAAGTGGGACCAAACGAAATAGTCAATGTTATTGATAAGAAATTGAATGAGTTCTTTCCTAAGTTCGGGAGTTAATCCCATTCCTAGGTATACCTTCTGATCTGGGTGGTGCTCGATCAAAACATCTTGCTCCAATTCGTCAATTATTGATTTCATTGCATCCGACTCTTCGGGGGCAATGAAAGTTCGAGGAGCGAGGAAATCTTCTTCATTATCCTCAGGGGTCTGTGCAATCCCAGATTCATCTGAGGTGGAGCGTATGGGAGTCAGCGCCTCCTGATAAATTGCAAACATTTCTTTTACCGCATGTTGTTCTCCATATATGGTCGTTATACCATCCTTTGTTGGAAATTTTATCATCTGGTGCAGATTTGACGGTTGCATTGTACCTTATGTCACCATCGATGATATGAAACTTGGTGTTTTGAACCGCACCGGACGTGTCAACCGGTAAGGCGATCTCTCATTTTGTTACTTCACCGCCATGTTGAAGCCGTGGAAGACCCGGGAGGCGGGTATGATATGATGTAGCAATCCAAGTTGTTCTACAACCTCTGACCTGGTTACGTTGGTTGAGCTGCCTAGATCCACGAGCAGACGTTTAACCTGAATGTTTCTTAAAAGGAATGAAATTACGAGCACATCATTGTGTGGTTCTGCCAAGGTCTCGAAATCCTCTTCGCTGAATGCAAGAGTGTCATTAGTCACGCGGTCTCGGATCGGCCCTTCTATTGCAGCATATATTTTTATCCATTTGATCATAGATCATTGGGGAATGTCATTCCCTCCAATAATCATATGAACGACATGCTGAGGCCAGGTTGGATTTTGCCAAGTTTCCAGCAGAACTTCTTGACGCACTTCCTGGTGAATGCGAGGACTGGCTCTAACGTATTGGGCATCATGTGGTTGTACCCTTGGGAATCGGCTCTGGTGCATTCACATGGTTTCGCGGTGGTGTACCAACACCTGAAATAGCCACACCATTCTCTACGTGATTCTCGAGATTGTTGTTTACTAAGTCAAATATTTTGACATGAAATCAAAGATCTCGGGTGAGAAAAAGTGTGAAAGATAACTTGCGTTGTGTAGTAAAACTAGCAAGAAAATAATCACTGTTATTTTTAGCCCCGCTGTGGGCGCCAAACTATTTACCTTGAAAATGGTAATGACAATTAAATTTAATTATGGAATTCTAAAAATACGTGATATATTTTTATGCTAGTCGTTAGGCAATTGATGCTATGTAAAAGACTTATGAGTGAGATAAGAGGTTTAGAAGGCGATAATCGAACGGAAAGGTTAACAATCGGGGCCTTGAGCTTGTCGATTCGGGGCCTCGGGATTGATTCTGATGCTCGAACGGGAACTATCAAGGGCGATTTGATGTACAACTAACAATTACGATAAAATCAATGATGGCTAGGGGTGTGTAATCAATTTATCGATTTGATTTTGACCCGTATCAATAATTACTTATCGATTATCAATTTTTACATATGCTTATCGTTATCATTTCAATAAGGTTTTGATTTTTTCGATTTCAATTTATCAATTTTGGGGCTTATCGATTCGATTTATCGATTTTTAATAAGGTAGATTATACCGTTCAGTAGTAGTTGTTGTCCAACTGGGATATCTGAACTTTAAAGTGCACACTTTAAAACTATAACCAAGTTCTCGGATAGTTAGAAAATGAAAATTTGGAGCTTACAAATAAAAGACGGGTTGATGCACCTCCAAGATATGGAGGCAGCAGAACCTGTAACTTAGCAATAGAAGAATTGTCTTAATCTTCCAAGAAATGTATTAACTAGTAGTGTCACCACATAAACTGACTTATTCCCAAATCCTCTTTTAAAAGAAGCTGACCAGTAAAATGCGGTTGATCACACAAATATACCGATATTATTCTTTAAACAGATGAAGCTTGGAAATAAACATGCACAGAACCTGCAATGTATTACAATTGATCAAAAAAAATTAAGAAAGAGACTACATTAATGAAAAACCCACTATTGATAGTGAGAACTTTAGGCCAAATTGAAAGGAACCCACAAATGGGGTTTAGATACAACAATAGAGAGATGAAGAGAAATAATGGAGAAGAGAGCTTCTGAGTTGTTGTGGACAAAAGCGGAACTGAAGCAGCTAATGGGATTTTGCTGCAGGAGCAGAGAGATAAGGAGAAATAATTGAGAAGAGACCTTTTGAGTTGTTATGGACAGAAGCGGCAGGTGAAATGAAAAAATTGCTAGGGTAGAGGAAATTAGCGAATAATAAGGGTAGGTAGAGAAAAATAGAAACAATAAGTTAGGGTAAAAGAAAAAGTATTATAGAATAAATGTATAATTGTCTTTTCAGTATATCTTATCGATTATTCGATAAGTCGATAATCCGAGGGGACGAAATCGAAATCAAAATCGATAACTCGACAAGAAAATTTTCTTGATCGAAATCGAAATCGATAAGTTGATAACTTGATAACAAATAATCGATTCGATTTATCGATAAACCGATTAGAATGCACACCCCTAATGATGGCTTTTTATGGTCAATAATAAGCAATAAATGAAGAACAATGAATGAAAATAATAAATGAAAATAATAATATCAAGAGAATGTGTTAGAAAGTAGAGAGAATGTTTTTGTATATTTAGTATGGAGCAACAAACGTTTACAGAACGGCAAGGACCCCGTTTATATAGGAGGGGGGAATTCCAACATAGTAAAAACACATTTATTACAAAGATATGGGGATGAGACAACTAGTTGATGTCGTGATGCGGGCTTAGACTAGCACGATAGATTTTATCGGCTATAGTTGCACCCCTTGGGAACTCCCCACTTTTCCAATATAATCGTTGGTCTGCAACGCCCCGAGGTCGAGCGTCGACATCTCTCGAGGGTGAACCTCGACCCCAGTCTCGAACCTTGTGAAATATGTTTACTAGGCATCATAATGACGAAAAATTGGACCCTCCAATTTTGTCGTGCACAAAGATATTATACATTATATATAGTCAGATAACTATTATAATTCGCGGTTCTATACCTTTAAAACGTACGGTTGCAACTCTACTACTTATAATGAATATTCTGCAATACCATTTTCTGATATTAAAAAAAGAATTATATCGAAATATATTAAGAAAACTAAGTACAAATTAAGTAAGGCTCTAGATTCAGATCTCAACATTCTATTGTTTGAACATGAGCATGAGGGAAACAATCATAATTATTTTCACCATTGTAAAGTTATAATCTTATAATTAAATATCCAAAATTGTACAAAGTTAGTCAGAAATATCCAGTCCAAAAAAAAAGGTGAATTAGAAAAAGGAGAAGGGTGGGGTTTGGGAGGGGTGGGGGAAGAGGATCGATGGGGCGGGGGTGGGAGATTAGCTGTTTGTCTCATATGGGCCTTCAAGATTGGACATTAGAATTTACATATCACCGTGGAAGTTGGAAGAAGTAGGGAAATCATGATTCATGGGGGTCCAAGTGTTCCAATTAATGTTTGTGGGGGCTCTTCTGCAATATTGTAACCTTACCTAACATCATTTCTTAATACGGAAAAGGGCCAAAAATGCCTCTGGACTATCCATTTTGGAATAATAATGTCATTCATCCACCTATTGGGCCAAATATGACATTCCGTTAATGTTTTTGGCTCATAAATATCCTTTGAGTTAATGGAGGGACACGTGTCAATGTCATATTGACTCATTCTAAATATTTTTTAATTAATTAAAAAGACCCATTATTCATACCTGAAAAATAATTTTCTAAAGTAATTTTTCTAAAACTTTTTTTATTACTAAAAACTGAAGAAAAAAAAAGATTTTTTTTCACTTTTTACAAAAAAAAAATACATTTTTTTTACTAAAACAATGTTTTTGTAAAATAAAAATAAAATCTAAAAAGAAATTTTCTAAAACAATATTTTTGTAAAAACTGAAGAAAAAAAAGCAGATGTTTTTTCTAAAAACTGAATAAATTAAAAAATCAAGTTTTTAGAAAAATATTTCTTTAAAAAACTGGAAAAGAAATATTTTGTACGGAAAAGGGCCTAAATTGCACTTGGACTATCCGTTTTGATACAATAATGCCCTACATCCATCTATTGGGACAAATATACCCTTCCATTAATATTTTTGGCTCACAAATACCCCTTGAGTTAACGGAGGGACACGTGTCATCGTCCTATTGGATCATTCTAAATATTTCTTAATTAATTAAAAAGACACATTATTCATACTCGAAAAATAATTTTCTAAATCAATTTTTCTAAATTTTTTTAACTACAAACTGAAGAAAAAAAGGAATTTATTTTCCAGTTTTTACAAAAAAAAATAGATTTGTTTTGCTAAAAAATGAAAAATCAACAAAAAAAATCCAGTTTTTAGAAAAATATTTCTTTAAAAAACTGGCTTTCTTTAAAAAGATTTCTTTTTCCAGTTTTCATGAACTTTGTAAAGGGAAAGAATGTTTGTATAAAAAGTTTTTATATTAAGTTGGCAACTAAGAAAAATGACTTCTCTTACTTGATTATAAAAGTTATTTCCCTTTATAATATTTTGATTCTTGATTTTATATCATTATTCCTATTACAGTTAGACTATATCAATACAAAAAATTTTAGTACTCAAAAATCTTATACAAACACTCTTTTTTTGCTAACTGTATCATCGGTTTAAGGAAATATTTTTCTTCAAATTTTTTTTTTACTCACAAACCAAGTAATAAATTAAAGAACGTTATCATAAACTTTTTTTATTTTTTCAAAAAATAATTTATTCTGCAAAAATATTTTCTGAAAAATGTGATCTGCCTTACCAAACGCACCAGCCCCGACCTTTGATTTTTAAAAATTTCATAATAAGTGTCACACTTAATCAATAAAAAAAAATTCTAGTTTTAAGAAAAATATTTATTTAAAAAACTGAATTTCTTTAAAAAAACGAAAAGGCCTAAAATGCACATGAACTATCCGTTTTGGTACAATAATGTCCTCCATCCACCTAGTGGGCCAAATACGCCCTTCTGTTAGTGTTTTTGGCTCACAACTGCCCTTTGAGTTAACTGAGGGACACATGTCATCGTCATATTGGCTCATGCTTAATATTTCTTAATAAATTAAAAAGACTCATTATTCATACCCAAAAAATAATTTTCTAAAAAAAGTTTTTATTAAAAACTGAAGAAAAAAAGGAATTTTTTTTTCAAGTTTTAACACACAAAAAAAAAATATTTTTTACTAAAATAATGTTTTTCTAAAAAAAGAATAAAATCTAAAAAGAAATTTTCTAAAGCAATATTTTTGAAAAAAATAGAAAAACAAGTAGAATAATGCTTTAGAAAATATTGCTACTTTTCTACTCGAAAAAACATTAACGTTTAAAAAAATATTAACCCTTAAAATTTTGATACCAAACATTAACGTTCTACTGGAAAGTAATTGTGACGACCCGACCCGTCGTCACGGGAATTAACGCCTCATTACCTTGCATTTTCCATGTTTCATGTTTTTTATGTCGGTGTTAGAGTCTATCGGGCGAGTTAGGAGTGTTTCTGGTTGAAATTGAGGCAAATAGCCTATTGGAAAGAAGCTTGAATGTTGAAAGTCAACCTAGAGTTGACTATTTAGTTAGAGGGCTTAAAATCGGATTCTGATGATTTGGTTAGTTCCGAGAGGTGATTTGTGACTTAGGGGAGCCATCGGAATTGAATTTGGAGGTCCGGTGTAGAAATAAGCTTGAATTGGCTAAGGTTGGATTTTGGCGAAACCCGATCGGTAGGTGAGATTTTGATTCGGAGGTCGGAATGGAATTCTCGATAATTTCTGTAACTTCTTTATATGATTTTGGATATGTCTGCAAAATTTCAGGTCATTCGGAGGTCATTTGGTCGGGTTTTTGATTGAATGTTGATTTCGGAAGTTTAAATGAAAACTTAGTCTTGAATTGCTTGAATTCGATGTTTTTCCGTGTTAAAAGGTGTGTTTTTATCATTGGAACAAGTTCGTATAGTGCTATTGAGTATGTTGGTGGTTTTCGTCGAGGTCCCGGGGGCCCCGGGGTGGTTTCGGGAGGTTAAACGAAAGAATTTTAAGAATTTTGCAGGTCTGGGATTTTAAGCTTCTGGTATTTTCGCTTCTGCGGGTGGGGGACCGCAAAAGCGGATGCGTAGTTGCAGAAAATTCTTGTAGAAGTGAGATTTGGCTAAGCTGGGCAGTTCCGCAGAAGCGGCCAAGGAGGCGCAGGGGCGGGCTCGCAAAAGCGAGCCCATGATCGCGGGTGCGGATGAGGCCAATCCGGTGGAGTTTCGCGAAAGCGGAGCCCAATCCGCTTATGCGGTCTCGCAGGTGCGAGACCTGGACCGTAGAAGCGGAACTGGGCGGCTGGGTAAAATGTAGCAGAAGCGACGGGCTGACCGCAGAAGCTGACTCGCAGGTGCGAGTCCAAGGCCGTAGAAGCGGAAATCGCGCCTGTGATAAGAAAACAGAAGGGGAAAATTTCATAAGTCATAAAACATTTAGGGCTAGGACTTAAGAGGCGACTTGAGCGATTTTGAAGGAAAATTCAAGGAGATTCTTCAAGTAATCAACTATGGACTCAAATTATGATTTTGTATTGATAAATGAAGCAATTAACACTTGAAAATAGAGGTAAGAGGGTGTATTAGTGGGGGAATATGGCCATAAGCCAAGGTTTTGATAAATCATCTTTTTGAATGAGCAAACGGAGTCCGATTTTGATAAATTTTATATGCATAGACTCGTGTTGAGACGAGGATTTTTTCTAGAAGCGTACCAAAAGTCGGATTTTGACAACTTTGTGGGTTTTGGTGCAAATTGAGCTATTTCGAATAGGTTGTGTGTAATTACCATATATTGATGTATTCTCAATGATTTTGAACTGATTCGGCATCCGAGGTGGTTGAATTGCGACGCAAGCGCAAGGCGGGCTAAGGCTTCTACCGGATCTAGGTAAGTGGTGATAGTAAATAATGTACTGAGGGTTTGAGACCCCGTACTAGCACTTTATAGTGCTATGTTGATATGAGACATGCGTCATGTGACGGGCGTGGTGACATTGTGATTGGGAAATTGAACTTGGTCCTTCCCGACTAATAGTGCATAGAGTATTATGACTGTGATTGAGATTTTAACTGTGTAATTGGGCTAGTAGCCACGTTTGGGGCCTTGCGCCTATCTGGAGCAATAGGGAAACCTGTAGAGTTAGGTAACCCTTATATTATGTTGGAAACTTACACTCAGCCAAAAAACTAGTTGTTTAGCATATCGTGGGCCAGTACTAGATGTGTACTGTTGAAAACTTACACTCAGCTGTAAAACTAGCTATTTAGCATATCGTGGGCCTGAAAGGCCAAGTTCAAAATAACCGGCCGGGTCGATACATAAATGTTCTGTCTGTGCTCCTATTATCAATCTTTGATGATTTTGAATAATGTAAAATTGTTCTGTCGTCTCATTATTTGGTTAAGATTTACTTGACTTAATTCATCTTGTTGAGTTTTCATTTGATTTTGGGTATTAGTTGTATCCATTTTAGAAGGTAAATGCCCTTCCTCTGTTTGGTCATTTGTTTTGAACTAAAATTCGTCGATAGTATATATATATATATATATATATATATATATATATATTGGATCGGATTGCACGCCGCAGTAATATATGTGAGGATCAGGCTGCATGCCTCAGTATCATAGCGCTTGGGCCCAGGGAGCCCCTCCGAAGTCTCTATACACCCCAGTGAGCGCCGTCGATGTTAAATGGAGCGGGCTGCGCGCCGCAGTGTTATATGTATTGGAGCGGGCTGCACGCCGCATCATTATACTTATACATATCCATATATGTACCTATATTCTGATACATTATAGATATATGTATACATTTACATACATTGAATTGGTTGTACACCGTAGCGGTACGAGTGAGGATTTGGTCAGTGTGGGACCTTGTTGAGATAGATGTGGACTGGAGATGAGAGTATTCACCGTAGTGATGACTTACCTGTGAGGTTGCCTTAGAACTGTTTAGTGATAGTACCAGAGTTCTTATTTTTAGTTATTGTTTTTATTGTTACTCACTGAGTTGAAATATACTCACCCCACTCCCCTTCACTTTTGTGCAGATTTACAGGTACCAGAGAGCAGTTGAGCTGTCGCAACTGCTTATTCATTTCTATTCCGCGAAGACTACGAGGTAGCTGCCGACGTCCGCAGAACCTGTTTTCTCCTTCTTTATCATTTTGTTGTTCTCATTTTGCCTAGACTTCTTTGTATATGTTGTTTTATCTGTAGAGGCTCAGACTTGTGACACCACGATTTGGTTGGGACCGTATTTTTGTTTGCTTCTACTTTCACGTTTATCATTTTGATATGAGAATGTGCTATTTAAGTTTAAATTGATTATTTGTAATTAATAATTGGCTGGTTTAATGGATAACATGATCGAGCTTGCTTAGCATTGTGTTGGGCGCCAACACGACCGGGGTTTGGGTCGTGACATTAATTTTCTACTTTTCCGTTCTTAATAAGACTAGAACTGATTTTGCACTATTTTGACTAATGGATTAAGACCATTCAAAGATGTGCAGGATAGTTGGGATCATTTCATTCTTGATTAATATTTTTGGACTCAAATTTAGAAATAATAAAAAATTTCGTACAAAGCGCATTATCCTTCTTTACTTATCACATGGGCTGAATTAATCAGGCTCAGTAAGCTTGAAATATTGAATGATTGAAAAAACATATACAGTATTATTATAATACAAAAGGGTATTTTAATTTGTTAAAAAGAAAATAATTGTATTTTTTTATTGACTAATACTAAGTAATAAGGATGATGTCATTTATGAAGATACAGTGTATTTATTAAACTTAGAACCTAGTTATTTCTTTGCTTTAAAATTGGTGCACACCGTTTATGGTAGATACTATATATAAATTGACTTTTGAGATTTTAGATATTGGTTGAGATTCATATTATATACTCATCCTTAATATTTGTTGCGTTCCATTATAAAAATAAGTTTTAACATCTCTTGCTTTATAGTTTTGATTAGGGGCGTTCATAAAAATCCAAAAAATTGATCCAAATGATCAAAAATAATAGACACTTTTAATATTTGGTTTGATTTTAGTTTTAAATTTTAAATAACAATCAAATTTGGTTTGGTTTTGGTTTTAATCAAAAAATGACAAAAAAGTCCAACTCAAACCGTCTCTCTCTATATATGTGTGTGTTTGTATTTATATAAAGTTTATAATATTTTATAGTATATTAGTCATTTGTATTTTTAGTCTAGTTCTTTGCTATTTTAATAGTCTAATTCTTTGCCTTTACATTCTAGTTTGATCGGAGTTTTTCTTTGCTAAGAATATGAATTTATTTCATGTTAAAAATAATTAATTTTTAATTGAGTACTTAAATTATTCATCACTATTTGATTCAATTATCATTAATATATCTTGGTAAATAATAGATTTCTCAAATAGCAATTTGTTTGATAGTATTACATTAAAAATGTAATCGCCGGAAAATGTGTTTGGTAGTATATATCTCATATTTAAGAAAAAAATTTATAAAAAAAAAAAAAAAAATGAAAAACCGACAAAAATTGAATCGATAAAAATCTGACTTAGTTATTTTGATTTGGTTTGATTTCACTATTTGAAGAACCGACTTACTTAATTTGATTTCTTTTTAATGAAAAACCGATGCAAACCGAACTATAAGACCATCATAAAAATGAAAAGACTTCCACTCGTATCCATATAGTTTTGCATTATAAAGAAAATTTACTAAGGTCCACTAGGTGTTTAATTACCCAAAAGTCCAATATGCTCATGGCCTCCACTTAATAGAGGTAAATCAGTTTGAATTCTAAGTTACTCATTCAACATAATTATCATTATCATCATTGCCATATCCAAATCAACTTTATTTAACAACTTTTCTTCTCTTTTCCTAGCAAAATGACAAGAAATGTTGAAAATTTTAATAGTATTCTTATCTTTGTTCAATGCAAAATTTCTTTTCCTACTTACGTTTCCTACTTTACTTGTTTCTAATGCAAAGTGAAATCAATAGATATTTTTAATTTGGGAGGAGTTTAAAAATAAAAAAAATAATTTTTTTTTAAAAAAAAATCAATAAATTCTTTTAATTTTATTTTTACATCAATCAATGCTTTACCAACCTGTCACATAAGTCTTTTATGTAGTAATAATTAATTTTGTCATAAAAATAGTTTGGTGGATTCTCCATAATAAATTGAATGATCTATAGAGTCATTAACAACTCTAGATAAACAAGTAATTTACTAATATGATAATATTAAATTATGAGAATCAACTATAATTAACTTCATGTAATTATTGTGAAGAATCCACCAAACTTATGATAAAATAAATTTACTAAACATATGATATATTATATTATGAGTATCTACTATAATTAATTTCATGTAATTCACAAAATCCTATACTAACTCTAATTGCGTTACTCGTAATCTCGATCTCTCATGACATGAAACAATATGCGGATAAATTCACCTAAATTATTTTTTTAACAAAGAAGTTAGATATTAACGCGTATTCCTACACCAAACACAAAATCATGAAAATTAATGCATAAAGTAGCTTAAAATGTTCATAAACCGATTTCAATACTAAATAATATGTAAGATAAATTAAGTTAAAATTGATTTTTAGCAAAAAAATTAGAAATCAACGCGTTATCGGGAAAACAAAAAACATCAAATACAAAATCACAAAAGTTAATGTATAAAGTAGCTTAAAATGTTCAAAAATCGATTTCAATACCTAAATAATACTTATGCAGGATAAATTCAGCTAAATTATTTTTAGCAAAGAAGTTAGATATTAATGCATTCCCATGAAAATGTTCATAAATCGGTTTCAATACCTAAATGTACTCGGTACGAAAATATTAAGTATAACGCCGTACAATTAGATTTTAATATCCAAAACAAACTTAAATCGAGTTTACCGGTAAAAAAACAACTTTTATTGTTCATAATTTAAAATAGTAAATAGCTTAGTTTAAAAAAAGTATCAAATCCAAATCCAAGTGGAAATTAATTAAATACATAACACCTGGATCAGATTATTTATTTTGTCTGCTTAAATAAAAAAAGTGTAAATGTCAGTCTTGTCCTTGTAATTTTCACATAATTCCACACATATCACCTTTCCCTATCATCCACAGCTACTAGTATACAGTACATTAAAACTAGAAGTCAATTTCTACCAACAAAAAAAAAAAAAGTAATAACGCTCACAGTTATTTCTAAATTTCTTTTTCTCCCCCTCTCTCTTTCAACGCGTATTAATCCAAGGTTCATACGTTTTTGTCTGATTACCACATAACTCACAATCAAAATAAAAAAAACAAAAAAAAAACCCAAATTTTGCATAGTGGTGTGAGACAGATGTGGGGGGTGGTGTCATAGTGACAGTGATGATGATATCTATAAGTTTATGAACGTGGAGTTGAAAATCTGATTTAGGAAAAAGATTGATGAAAAATAAGACCAAGAAAAGAAATAAAAAAAATTACAAGTAGCAAAAGAACTTTTCCTATAGTGGGAAGCTCCATTTGTATTGGTCCCACCATTAGAATCCCAGGTGTCAAGAATTCTTCTTCTTCTTCATCAGTTTAAAGGCCTAAACCTCTTTTTTCTCTCTCACTCTCTCTCTCTCTCTCTCTCACACACACACGCACAGTAGCATCTTTACTTTCCAGTTCTAAGTTTTGCTTTTTTTTCTACTTCTTTGGTCTTTAATGGCTGCCCCACGGACCACAGCTAATTTTCTTTGTGTAAATACGTGGGTCGGTGTTTTAGTTATCTGGGGTTCTCTCTTTTTATCTTTTTGGTCGGTATAGATACCCTTATAGCCAAAAGAAGAAAAAAAAAAAAAGTAAAAAAGAAGAGTTCTTAGTATTGAATTATTGTTAGGTGTTAAACTTCCTCTTTCTTTGACCCTCTCTGAGTTGATAAAATCCCTTTCAATATAGTTATTTTAATATATCTTGTGTT
The DNA here is from genome assembly GCA_032618575.1 of Nicotiana noctiflora. NCBI lineage: Eukaryota > Viridiplantae > Streptophyta > Magnoliopsida > Solanales > Solanaceae > Nicotiana > Nicotiana noctiflora. The sequence continues at coordinate 8,645 of JASVEL010010453.1, read as the reverse complement.
ATAAGAGGGAAAAAAAAGATTTTTTTTATTCTGTTTAACGTGCCAAAGAAGAAGAAATTGTCGTTGTGATTGTTACATGTTTGGTTTAATCTTAATTGCATGATTCATGAGGCAAAAGGTTTCAATCTTGGTGAAAATCTCTTTGTGGGGGTGCCTCTTAATTGATTAAAAAAAGGAATTTTGGGTTTTCAAGTTTCTGCCGACAAAAAAGTACAAAGAAGTGATCTTTGAGGTTCTTTATGATTTGCTGATGCCACATTCTGTGTCTGAAACAGTTTTCTAAATAGTTGAAGGGCCATTTTGCTGGCAAAGTTGGTTGGAGAAAAATTGAAGTTTTTGCTCTCTGTGTATAAAATGAAGTGACGAAGGTTTTGTAGTGGAGCCAAATTGCTTTCCATGTAGTATTGTTTTTTTGGGGAGATTGTACTGCCCTTATTGGAAATAGTGTTAAAGATTGTTCTTGAAAAGGGAAAAAGCAAATTTTTGATTCGTTACCAACTAGGTAAGTCTACAGTTCCTTTAGCTTTACTCTGTTGGGAAACTTGTGGAGTTGAAGAGGGAATTGTCTTTTGGTTTTTATGTAAACTTTGCTGCATATTTGTTGCTTTCTTCTTTGTTTGGTTCTCAAGGTTCCAAAATTTTGGTAAAAGTTTTCTATTGTTTCCTTTTATCAACCCCTTTTCACTACTGTATTTGATATGATCTTGGAAGCATCTCCGTTTTTGCCGTAGTGATATTCCATATTTTGTATATTAGTAGAATTTTCATGATCCTTCCATTCTGTTTGTTGCAAACTTTTTATTGCTTTTATTGGAAGAGATCTGAAGGTGAGTCTATTTAGAGAATGCAACATAGCCTAGTCTATTGGAAATAATAATTTGATGTTTCTAACTAGGATCTTTATTGGCTTTTTAGCTGCATTCATTTGCTTGGGAGTCTATGTTGTTTCAATGCCCTTTTCCTTGATTCAGAATCTTAGGGAGTTTCCAATTATATGTCCTTAAACTAAGTTCTTTTCTTCTTGATCAGACTTGAGCGGAGAGGGTATCGTGGTATCGACAATTGAATAGAGTGCACTGAAATTTAATAAGTTCCTGAACATGGCAAAGAGATCACAGCGACCCACTCTGAGATATGAGAAGGATCGAGCGGGTTGCATTTGGGGTTTGATTAGCATCTTTGATTTTCGTCATGGTCGAACCACTAGAAAGTTACTCTCAGATAGAAAGCGAGGAAGCAAACCAGCTGTTGGTAAGATATCTGTAATCCTCTCTCTTACAGATAAAGCTGTTCTTTGTTCTTTGTTTGCAGCTTTCTACCTTCTGATGTCAATTCTCTCATCCCCTCCCCTCGTCCAACAAAATCATGTTGTTTTGTCTTCTGCAGGTTCTGCTTGTTCAAGCTCTACGCAGGCAGTACCAGATCCCATTGACAATAGACTGAATATTGAGGTATGTTATGAGGCAACATTGTGACTGTATATTGTAAATATGATTCTTTTGGAACAGAAGGCTTTGATGACGCTTTAGCATTTATGCTGATTTCTAACAGTTTTTTGTTTATCCATATGCTGGCATGATAAAATGTATGGTATTGTTGATTTTAGGATAATGAAGAAAGTGAGGTAGCAGTACCTGATCCTAAAACAAGTGTAAAGGAGCTAATGGAAGAAGAAATGGTGAATGAGCAAAGCCTGAAAAATCCGGGTAATGGCTCTGAAATAGATGTAGAAGAGTTTAATTCACAAAAATCATGGCGTGCAAGAAAGAACAGCAGGCGAACACGCAGGCCAAGTAATACATACTTTCATGAATTAGATGATGATGGAAATTTGAGGTCTGAAGCACCTTATCATCAAGATTCCGGAGGAAAGGCCCTCGATGATGTGGACATTGTAATGGAAGAGCTCCGCCAGATTCATCAGAAAAGTCGTAAGTTTGTGAAGGTCCGCCAAGATTTACATAATGATCATAGCAAGCAGTCAGATCAGACTCAGCCAGTTGTTGAAGAAAAGTTAAATGCAGCGATTGAGGTGTTTATAAATCTGAGATCAAGAAACAATAAACAACTGGGAGAAGATAACAAGACTCTCCAATCAAAAGAGTTTATGGATGCTCTGCAGACACTAAGCTCAAATAAGGAATTTATCTTGAAACTCCTACAAGATCCAAATTCAAGGCTGTTAAAGCAAATCGGAAGTTTGGAGGATGCTCAGTTTGAGGAAAAGCAGAAACCTAACTTGATTCCAGAATCTAATATGTCAAAGGAGAACCGACTTCATGCAAAAACAGATGACGTCATAAACCACAAACAACGCAAATTTTTCAGGAGGAGGAGCAAGTCTCAAGAAATTTACCCCCCAATGGAAGATGAGACACCCCGACCATCAAGTAAAATCGTTATTTTGAAGCCTGGACCAGCGGGCTTGCAATCACCTAGTGCTCAAACCAATGTTAACACTCCAGTGCACTCGCAATACGCAGAGAAACGTACAATGCAGGGTGAGAGAAACACATCCCAGTTCTCATTCACAGAAATTAAAAGAAAACTCAAGCATGCGATGGGAAAGGATCGTCATGGAATCTCTCAGGAAGGAACCATCCGCAAATTTCCATCTGAGCAGCTGAAGTGGAGTAACAGTGAAAGAGGAATCTTTGGAGAAAACTTAGGATGGAGTTCTCCTAATAGAGACCATTTTTATACTGAAAAATTTGCTAAATCTCCTCTGGGCATCAAGAGAGGGGATAAGATAGTCAAGTCGAAAGGTGTTGAAGCAGTCTCACCGACTGAGGCATCTGACTTTCCTAGGGCAGGATTGCCCAACATCTACATCGAGGCAAAGAAGCACCTTGTGGAGATGCTGGACAATGAAGATGAGACAACAACGGTGAGTAGTGGACAGTTGCCTAAATCATTGGGGAGGATACTTTCATTCCCCGAGTACAACAGTTCACCTGGCTGCAGTCCGAGAGAAGACAGCAAGGATAGTATGCTACCTTCCCAAATGAGGGAGCCTCTTACTGACTCTATACAAGGAACCAATGATGACAGACTTCAGCATGTACGAGAGGACCATGTTACGGTTCCAAGTCCATCCACCCAAGATTTAGAGATAGAATCTAGCTGTTCTGGCAAGTATCCTAATGAGTGCACCAATATAGAGGTTCCATGTGAAAATGGGAACACAGTGGATGAAGACGTGACTTCAACTGGTCATACAAGTCCTAAAGGTGTTCTCTTGATCATCTCTTGAATTTTGGACCTTTCTTTTGTCAGTTCAGTGTTTGCAATTTCTAAATCTATTATCGCGTAATCAGTCTCCGAATCGTTGCAGGAGATCTAACTGAAGAAACTATCAAAACCAGAGGCATGGAAGAAGGTGAAGTGTTGAGTGCTCTTTCTGAATTAGGTAGCTCTCCAACTGACAGAGACATACGAATAGATGGTGCTGCTACCAATGCAGTGGATGATGGAAGTTCTGCCCAGAGATTTGAATTGTCATTTGACTGCTTACAAGAAGTAAGTAGTGACTGCTAAGTACTTCTGTTGCCTACATTTTGGCATTACTAGTTTGCATCCCTACGCATTGCACATTGTAATAACAGAAAATGTAAAATTACATGTTTTATCATATCAAAAACTTTAACAAAAGTATTGATATTCAAATAAGCTGCTCACTGGAATATCACAGAAATAATGAATTGTCTGTTGTTGTTGTTGTTGTTGTTGTTGTTGTAGAGCTTTACTATGATAGTACAATTATGTTTCCTTCATCCTCTAATCTTCTATTAAATTCTTATCATTTTACATGCGGGAAAAAGTATGAACATTTGTATTTTGCATGATAAGTCTTGTTTAGAGAAAAAAAATCCAGGTCAGTATCCGCATACAAATTTTATGAATTCAGATCAATAACAGTTAGATTTAAGAGTGTGAACTCAAAGTACTATCAGCAAATCAATTCAATTTTTTTCTTTGCAGTATGCTAATATGTAAGTTCTGTACCAACCAAATTCAAACATTTTTATCTCATACTCCAAGGATAAAAGAATGTTTAGCCCGTTTCAGTTTTCCAGGATGTGTATTAAAAGATTGTAGCACACTACTGAAAAACAATTTAATGTATAATTATGTCTTTGCTAAAAAGTTCATTTAAACTTGTAATGAAATTTATTCCATCTTTCAAGATGATTTTCTTCCTCTTTTTTTGTGTGTGGAAGGTTATGATATGCTCACCAAACACTAGAGTTTTTCCCATTGTTTAATAGAATTTTATTACCCGATTAAAAGAACTCATCAAACACTAGCTTGAACTAATGAGTCCTTTCCTTTGGTGCTACAATATCTATAATCTTCTTCTGCTTTACTTCAGGATCCATCTGGGAAGGATCAAACTCTATCTTCTCCACCAGTTTCACCTGCACGCTCTTCAAGCCCTAGGAAAGCTGAAGATCCTAACAGTGTAGTTGATAGAATGGAGCGACCTAGTCCCGTCTCAGTGCTTGAGCCATTATTCGTGGAGGATGATGTCAGTCCTGCCAGCACTATATTCCGACCAGGTTAACCTGTTTCACCAGGAATTTGCTTAAACCATCATCTGTGATTTTCGTATATGCTCACCTAACTGAAATGTAGCTGTCTGCATCTGTACAGTTGATACAGAAATTCAACCACGGAAAATCCATTTTGAAGAACCAGTGTCTTCCATCAGTGAACAAGTGTGTCCAACAGTTTGTTTCGAAAATGAAGAATCCGCTTTTGAATACGTAGAAGCAGTTCTTCTAGGTTCAGGATTAAATTGGGATGATCTTCTCTTGAGGTGGCTTTCGTCTGATCAGGTTCTTGACCCATCGTTATTTGACGAGGTAGAGTTATTTTCAAGCCGATCTTCTCATGATCAAAAGCTCCTTTTTGATTGTACAAATGACGTTCTTAAGACAGTCTGTGACCGCTATTTTGGTTGTCACCCCGGAGTGTCACTCGGTAACATTCGACCTGTTCCAAAAGGGATGGACCTGATAAATGAAGTATGGAAAGGAGTAGAATGGTATCTTCTCCAGTATTTAACTCCTCATTCTTTGGACCAGCTTGTCAAAAAAGACATGGAAAGATCAGGGACATGGATGGATCTCCGGTTGGATCTTGGACATATCGGTGTTGAGATGGAGGAGATTATTCTGGAAGAGTTGGTGGAGGACACAATTTTGAGCATATCTAGTGATACTTTGGAGTGTGAAGAAGATGCTACTTCCAAGCCAAGAATGAAATTGACAGTAGCGTGGACCAGTGACCGACCTGTCTCTCTGTAGGGACTAAGAGAAGACGTCCCTGGGCTCTAGATAACGACGTAGACCATGCAGCTCTCCCGAGACACTACTTACTTTTATGACACATAATAGACTTCCATGCAAAAGCTAGCAAATAAAGAGTGTGGACTCAAGGGATCAAGGAACTCCTCTTTGATTTAACTGCTTTTTAAGATATCAAAAGTTAGTTCCTCCTGGAGAAAATCACATGATTTGATTGAGCTTCAACCCAGTAGTGAGCTGGTATGACCTGGGGTTCTAATAGATGTAGAATGTGTGGTTTTCTGGTTTTGTTAATGTGTGTTGTACCTTCATATTTAGATTTTCTTTGTTTTTCTTTTTGCGTGGCAGATTGGTTTTTGAGGCTTTGAGCGTTTGACACAGGTCATTCTTTTTTGGTCCATCTTTTAAGTTTTATTCTTGGATAGATTTTTCTCTTGTAAGTATAAAGTGGTTGTAACTGAAAGTAACATTAAAATAGGGAAAGAAAAAGAAATAATACATTGACATGATTGTTTGTGTCACTCTATGATAGCCTAAGTATGCTTGAAGCTACTGCTGTCAATTTGTTTCAATTTGGACAAGTCATATCTTGGTATCTCGAACCCAAAGAATTGCAGAATATGACACTTATTCGGGTGGTCTTTAACATTTGAGCCCCATGGCAGAATGTCAAGGTCAAAAGTTAAATGTGTTGCCATGAGCAAGCGAGGGGCAAACACTTGTTTAAGTTTTGCCCATGGGACAAGCTAGGGGTATGCATTCAATTTATCGATTTGATTTTGATCCTTATCGATAATTACTTATTGTACATATGCTTATCGTTATCGTTTCAATAAGTTTTCGATTTTTTCGATTTTGATTTATCAATTTTTGGGGCTTATCGATTCGATTATCGATTACACCAATAAGAAAATTTGCGAGATTCCACGGGAAGTATATCGCTATAAACACGCCTAACTAATATGGATAAAAAGATGCTAAAATAAGACGAACATCGTTTATAATATTAAAATTGCGTCAACAAGCACATGCAACGAAATTAAAGTAAGGGATCAAATGTACGCCACCAATACGCCAACGGTATAAAAAAAATACATCATCACGACTAATTTTGTTTTTTATTAATTTGGACTTCATTCTCTTGAGCTTTAAATGTGATCATTCCTTAAATATGGTAGAGGAAATAATAGGGTAAGGGACTTAGGGTAAAGGAAAGTGTATTATAGAATAAGGGTAAAAAAGAAATTAAAAAAAATTAAGAAAATTTTAATTTTTTTTTCTTTTTAGTATATCTTATCAGTTTATCGATAAACCGAAGAGGACAAATCAAAATCAAAATCGATAACTCGATAAGGAAAATTTTGAAATCGAAATCGATAAATCGATATCGATAAACCGATAATAAATAATCGATTCGATTTATCGATAAACCGATTCGAATGCACACCCTAGCAGAGACAAAAATCAAGACCATCCACTTTGAGGTCTATGCGTACTTCACCCTCTCGAACAAGAGTTGCAAAGGGCTTCTCGAACTCATGAAAAAGATATTTCCTACTGTAAAAGAGCGAAGGGGCTGTTGACTTGTAGATGGTGAAGCACCATCTGTTTCATTCTTTTAACATTAACATGGAAAAAAAGACATCCGTATGGACATTTCTCAGGATTATGGTAATGTAGCACATGACAAGAGAATATGAATTTCATACAAGCAAGTGTTTGCAGCTAGATGAAGAATATGCTTTAGCATGAGATTGTAAAAAACATGTTCCATGGGTGCCACCCTCCTATTACAACATCCACAAGCAAGTGTTTGCAGCTAGAAAATCAAAGCAAGAGGATAAAAGTGAAACAGCAAAAAACAGTAATTAGACTAATTACTCTTTGCCTGGTTTTATGCCACTAGGATAAACTTCAAAGGAGAATTCAAGACACCAAATATAAGGTGCCCTCTGCATGTTTGAGCATGGCTTCAAAAAAAAAAAATCCTTCGCCATTGACCTCAGAGCAAGAACAAGAATGAGAGAGTGACATGTTTTCTAAAAACATTTGTCACCAAAAGCACAGGCCGGATGCAGAGGAGTGGTGGGAGGGAAGAACATTATTCAGAAATAAACATCACTAATAGAATTTGTTATTCTTACAAACAGAATTGAAACTCTAACTCAGCTACTTAGAACTCAAAACTTTTCTCTTAACCGGAGACTGAGACCTCAAGAGATGTACCTTCCAAAATGGCAATAAGAAGATGAAGGCTTAGAATAATATACTAAAGGAAAACTATAGCACATCTCGAAGTATTCATTGCTAGATAATGCAAAGTCACTTCTTCTTCTTCTTTGCTTGCAGAGACGACGGCAAAGCTGCAGGCCTCTTCTTGGTAAACACTTTTGTTTTGCTTTCTAATTCCTCGTCATCGCTCTCTTCATCAACTTTCCCGTCTTTGGCAGAAATTCTTGATGCTTCAGAACTCTTCAATTTTTTTCTTTTCTCAGCATCCAATTTAGCACGTAATTTTCGTTCCGCGGGGTCATTTGAGAGTACAGTTTGAGATTGACGTGGAACTGCAGCACCAATTCCAAGCCTACAAGGACCTAAGAAATTAACCCCGGGAATTTCAACAAAATGTAGTCATGTCGAAGAAGATTTTACCTAGGTGGACGACTCTCTAGAACCACATTATTTGGTTTAGCATCATCTGAAGAGCCCATATTGTTAACCCATTGCTCAGCCTGCAAATGAATCACATATTCAAACCATAGCAACAGTCTATATTAACTAAAACATGTATAACTGTACAAGCAGTAAAGGTACCTAGACGACCTCAAGAATGTAGCCCAGTTATTTACATAGGGAAAAGAAAATATGTTGTGGGAAAATAGTGGAGTAACATGATATGAGTACCAAGTTAACTTTAGGCTATTGAAATCATGAATTACTAGCCCCCTTTTTTCAAAAGTTCGTTGCCTCATGACCTGATAAAAGTCATTGTGTCTCATACTTTAGACCAGTTAAACCAGAACCTTATGTATGCTACACACCAAAACTTCCTATCTTTAGTGCCTATGCATCTTACACTTGAAAAGTTACCGTCCAAAAAGTTAAAACTATACATATAGCCAATCACACACGTCTGACTTTCATTTTAGATAGTCTAAGAAAGGAGCACTTACCAATTTAAATGCCTTGTTCAACACAACCAATTGAGAACGTGAAGTTTTCTTTGATGCCTCTTCCGAACTGATTGTCATTTTAAACCACCTAATCATCAACCATAATTTCACAGTATTACAACAACTAATTTAAAACCGAGTACTTCTACCCAAACAGGAAAAG